>QLOR01000960.1:41463-120765 GCA_003313825.1 Sarcodon aspratus
CCCCCCCCCCCCTCCCCTCTCCCTTATGCGACAGAGAGTGCTAGTACGTGTTATGTACATCACCACCCACTATTGAATTCATCCTCACCCAGATATCCATCCCTGCCACGTATTATTGCAATATACTAGTAGTGAACTCATCTCCGTCTTTCATTCTTCTGGTGCCGCTACTATCTGAGGTAGGCCCACATATGCGGAAGCAGGCCCAGAGAGTACTAGTGTGTACATCACCACCCACTATTGAATCCATCCTCACCCAGATATCCATCCCTGCTACGTATTATTGCAATATACTAGTAGTGAGCTCATCTCCGTCTTTCATTCTTCTGGTGCCACACTATTGAAGATGCTACTATCTGAGGTAGGCCTCTCCATGACCCACTTCTCACCTACGCGGTGTATCGTGGTTGAATTCGATCTTGGGTAGCGACAGAAGAGTTTTCGGTTATTGCTACGCCACACACCACACCACATACAATGAATGATCTGTATCACAGATATGACCCATACCCCCAAACGTCGCAAGGAAGGAACTTATTGCTTCTGACATTCGCCACCAATAACAAGAAGCCTATTGTTTATCAGACAGGGGGGCAGGCAAGCAAGATAAGTGATAAAGATGATGTAATAGTAATACAAGTCATCATCTCGATTGAGTGCGTTGACACTCTCCTAGGATCACTTATGGCAACTAGCTGGTAAAGCCAACCTTATTCAAGAAGCCAGGGTCCTGTTTACAGACTTGTGCTTTATCGCATTGATTTGTTGTCAATGGGCCATGTCTACTGCCGTGTGATACGAGTACCTTTGCCCTCATACCGGATCGTGTTCCGTAGCACTGCGGATTTGCAGTGGGGTGCTGCCCAGTGGCAGATAGTACTCAAGGTTCTCTGTGCGCCGCTATGAACCCCGCATTCCGGAACGGACTCTACCTGGACAATAGTCTTTGATGTTATGCTATCTAGTATAATGTCAAATTACCAGTCAAGCAGCTCCATCATCGGTCCGGTAAGAGCTCAGATACGAATATGTATATAGCACTATATTCAGTATCTTGGAGGGTTTGCGATAAGGCCGCTCAAGGTGCACGACCGTTGTTATCGAGCTTTTGAGAAGAATCGATATGGTCGTCACGCGAGCTTGGATTTGGCAACCAGCGGTTTCTTAATGGAAGAGATCGCTAGCGGCCATAAGGTGTGGTCTCGACGGCGACGTCGATATTACTTACACGCTATGCAGGTATACACCCTCAACTTTGCGCCCCTTCTCTTGTCCTCAACTGAAGCGTGTTGATCGTACGAGCTGCCGAGGACGCCCGTCGAACATGTCATAGAGGTAGTATGAACTCTTGTCCTATGTTAGATATGGGACTCGAGGCCTGGCGGAGCGATTCCCTAATCTCGACCGATATCCCCAACGATGATTATTTTGGAGAATGAATAAGGGCAGACAGAAGCCTCCAAGCGAAGGGTTGGACACTCGTTGGCTTCGAAGTGCATTGCACTTCAATGACCAAGTCCGCAATTGGGAATTCTTATCTCGATACGCGCGCCCGTTCGGATCATTGAAACCGGCGAGTGTTCAAGTCCCTATAGAAGATTGCGGACATTACATACAATCCAAATGGTTTGATGTATGTGTGTTGATTTGCTGATTCTCTTCCGTATTCGTTCACCGGCGTCGCATTTGGAGGCCTAGGTCCATTTTACGGCGTTTCCGGGTCAGCGTTGCCGGCCTATTGCCCCGGAGTCCCTCGTAAGCAAGTCGATGCCTTTATAGGTCGTGTTGGTTGGGCCACTCTAAGCGCCATCCAGTGGGGAGTGTCTATGCGGTCGAGACTTGCACCGGCTCGTTCGTAGAATGATGAATTCGTATTTGTCGTAGGCTGGCATAATCGAGCTGCACATACTTGGACGTTTACAAGTATAGATTAGACTCGGGGGAAATATCGAGGAAAACGCAAAGTCCTTATGTTGAATGAATGGAGTGTGTCGTGACCCGGGGCAATAGTTGAGCGAACCTGAATTATGATGCAGTATGGGAGTTGCTAGCTAAATGCGAACCGGGAGAGAGACAGTTGCCGATCACGGCGCCAGAGTCCAGGGCTCGTGATGCAAGCTATGAACATATCGACCATGACCTCAATAGAGTGCGCGTGCTGAGACTAGGAGTTATAGAAGCCATAGCATTTGGGATTTCTCTGATCCATGGTTGCCGGTTATGATATGAAATCAAGATTCAGACGGAATCGGGTCGCCGTCCTAACTCCCAGTCACGAGAGGGATACGTAGCACTCGTTGACGTGTAGAAGAAACATGGAACGCCCTGGAACACTACACACGAGGATAGTGATTGTATGGGGGCACCTCGCAGTTGTTTCAGTACCTTGAACGGTTAGGCAGACACGGGATGAATGACTCGACGGTTGGGGACGATCAGCAGGGTATCCGCGGCTGTTTTTCGAAGTAGCCAGATGGCTGGGACGCAGCTACCAAAAGGCGAGAGCACAGAATCGAGAATCGAGGAGGCCGTGTAGGTTAAATTCTTCTGGCTTATCGCGGCAGAGCACCTTACCGGTACGAGGCCGTGAGGAGATGGGAGAGATAAAGGGCAGAGCCACAGAGGTGCTCAGTGTTCCGGTGGACCGGTTGTTCATTCCAAGATTCTGTTGTTTCGTTTGAAACTCAGACTTTCATGCCTTACCACGTGGCGAGACCGTGGCCCTAGTTCCATAAAACGGGCGCGACGCGATATGACTAGTATCGGCGCAACCGCAACCGCCATGTCCTCTGCCTGAGTCCCTCTGAGTCCTATATGTCCCCATCCCACTTTTAAACCTCCCCCCTTGAGTATCTCCCTCTCTCTACCAAGTCGTGTCAGAACATTCCACTCTGGGGTAGTCTTCATTTCAGCATGGTCAACAAACTTGCCCGAACTTCCAGCAACGGCACTATTCTCTTCGAACCCTTCGTCGTCTATCGTATAGACTGCTGACCACAGACCTGTCTTTCCGTTCGTTTCTTCCCTGGTCTTTCCTTGTCGTCCTCCCTGACTCTGTAATACAGACTTGCACCGTCGCCACCACAGCTGTCGCTCAACCGACACCACTTACCGCTGACTCATTGCACCACTATCTTATTACTCCCATCAACTATGTCTTCAGTAGCTTCTACGCTTTCGGGCCTTGCCCGGGCCAAACTGCACTTGGCCGTTGGCAGCACTGTAAAAGACAATTGCAGCTTGCACCGCTGGGTTCTCCTAAAAAATTCGATCGTTCGATCTCAGCCTTCTAGCCCCCCTACCACCAGTTCGGGAACCCCTTTCAGCACTGATGTACATGATATGTATAGACAAAACAACCAGGAAGAAGACATCGAGGAATGCGACGTTGATGAACTAGAGGAAGAAGATGCATTCGTGTTCCCTGACCCGGACGCTCTTCTTGACATTTCTTCCAGTTCAGACAACGACGTTTCCGAGGCTCAGTGGTTGGACTCTCTCTTGGAAACGCTCTCCGATGACATGCGTGATGATACCAGTGCCGACTCCCACGATGAAGACGACGCGTTCTTCAGTCCATCACTTTCTCCCATCTCTTCTTCCGAAGACCTTGTAAATAATTCCAGCTTTTATCAGTCGTCCCCGATCGCAGTACCTTATCCCATCCCGTATCCACCATTGTCCCACCCATCCCTAATATCGCCAGACAGGTTTGAATATGGTCTTGACCGTATCGACGAACGCCAATGGGTAGAAGATGGTCTTCCATATTATGACGTGGACGACTTGGATGATCTCCCCGTTCCCGAGGCAATAGACGACACGTCAGACGACGAGTCAGAAACTCTGACTTCTCCGTTCAGTCGTTCGAGCTCCTCAATTGCTGTCGACCCCGCTTCCATTCCTCTTCCTCCTGACCAACAACGTCCTCATGTATATATAGGCATGGACACCCCTTACTTGTATCATTTTCATGAGCTCGACCCCCTCCCCTTCACTGGAAACAGTTCCGAATACAGTTCCGCTGTTTACCAAAACCAGGAATGCTAGACATTTTTCTCTCCTTTTTCCGGCGCTTACATTGTCGCTCGCCCTACGCTATTAGTCCTGTGCTTTGTGAATACTGCATCATTGTTTTCTATTATGGTTTCCACTGTTTCTTTTTGGTAGTTATGGCTGAAATTGACCTCTACTCGTCGCCATTTGTTCTGCGCGACTATACTAACTATGTTACCTCTTACTAGTCGACAAAGGAATGTTGTGCCAAAACGGGTGATCAGCGAGTGGCAAAATGTTTGGACGCTGTATTGACATATTGTTGAACGCCGTTGTGTGAGACATTGATGTCGGAAGGTATCGGGAGGTAAGATAAGGTGCTGATTGAAACGTCGGAGGTTGAAGGAAAGAGGTCAGATGGTAATGATGACGATGATGATGATCGCATTGAAGCGCACCGAGTCGTAAGATGCATGGGAACTCTTTCGACATCTTTCGTGAGGGATTGCTATGTGTTGCAATCTATGAGAACATGCCGAGAGATCCGAAACGGAACTATCACGTACTTTTCAATATAATCTACGAGATTGTTCGCGACCAGAACCACGAGGGACAGACGCTCTCTGGTCCAATTTGCGCGTAAAAAAGACTCGTAGAGAGCCATATCGCAGTGGGGCATGTATGCGATCGTCGTCACTGATAACGCATAACCGATATCTTCCTCGTCCTTTTTCGCCCAAAAGGAGGTCAGTAAGAGAGAGATAAGATAAGGCTTGTGTTTCACACAAAACGTTTCGTTAGGGTTTCAACGGGATTGCGAAAAAGAGTGAGAGAGGAGTGAGAAAGTTACTAACGCTTTTGACGTTTAGTCCAAGGTGGGCTCCGAGGAGATGTTTATCTTCAACCGTGAAAACGGGATCATACAACGTTATCTTGTCTCCTGGCTAGTAAGTAGGCGAGGAGTATACACAACCGTACAAAATTGGGGGGTAAAAAAAAAAAAGGCAAAGGCACCACCATCACCGTGTGTGAAATATGGCACAAGGCAAGCGCGCTTTGCAAAAACAGTTTGTTATCGGAGCAAGCACTTTTTTTTTTTGCTTTTGTGAGGTGTGCGGGCGGCAATTATACGTACCATGTCTAGATCTTTGTGTAGACGCAGGAGGAAGACCAGTTGAGCGCGGGCGTTTCGAGAGCTTGATGGGCTGCCCAGGCCCAGGCAGAGGATCTCCTCCGGGAGCGTGTGTTGTTGTTGTACGTGGAGGACGCGTTCTGCGATAAGCACTGCAAGACGCGGGTTTGTTTGTTTTTAGTAGTTGGTAGAAAGAGGGAATGGGAGAGAAGAAGAAGCAGAGGAAGAGGTAAGTAGGGATAGGGAAGTGGACGGACGGACGGACATCGGTATTGATCTACCCAGTGCGACTCAGCTTCCAATTCTGATTTCGTGCGTTCGAGCAGATCAGACGGCGTCGGCGGTGGACCACCTCTGCCTGCTCTGTTCTTCCGCCGTTTCTGAAAACGGACGGGTTGGAAATCGGTGTATGGGAAGAAACCAGCAGCAGGCGACGACGACTCGGACATGTGCGTGTAGCAAAGTATAATGTGAAAAGGTGAGAAGTTTTTCCAAAACAATTGACAATTGATCAACATCAGGTGAAAAAAAAAAAAGGTCACTACTAGTCCACTAAAGTACTTGAATCATACACACACACGCACACGCCGCACGCCGTTCTCCTTGTCTACAATTTGGAAGCCGCCCAAAGATCGTCCCCTAGATACGACACAGTCTCCACCCCAATCCCTTTATTCACGGCCTTGATCTCCTCGGTTGAAAGTTTCGTGATCCCGATCCCAACTGCATGTTGCTTCCCCTCCGCATGCAACGCAACCGCGGTACCAGCAGGCACTCCCGCTTCCGCATGTGGCAAATACCCTCCCTTGGACGTCATCCCAGGACACATCATATGAGCCCCCTGAAGAAGGAACCGTATCGCCCCTCGGTCTATACAAACGGTAGGCAGAATGAAAGGATCTTTTATATCCCAAACACATTCCAGATGTTAAAAAAAACAACGATAATATAAAATAATAAAAACTCTTACACTTGTGCAGCGTGCGCAACGTCGGAAAAACCGGCCCATCAAAATGCTGGAAAAACAGCGGCTCGCCATGAAGCGTATATATCGAAATATGATCTCTGCTACCTTGGCGTTGAGAATCGTCACCTATACATACATGTACATGCAACCCAGAAGGGTGGGACAGACCATTTAACGTGGACGATAGATTCTTTCTTGGGCCATAGCTGTTCCAACGTCTCCGGGGTGATTTTCCATTGAGAAAGAACGTTGGAACGAATCGATCTCTGAACAGACGATTTTACGGGTGTTTGGCCAGAGATATCTACCGACGGCTGAAACCTGCTCTCGAGTATCAAGTCGGCTGGAATATCCAAAGCCCCAAATCGAAAAAAACGCACTTTTTGAACATCGTGTAGATCAGAGTTGTGTGCCAATGCTAAATCGATCGGAAACCTTGGAAGGTCGTTTGAAGCATGGCGCACACGTGCCATCATCGCCATCACATCTACTACTTGCTATTCCTTTACTGTGATATTACATACATTTGTAGCGAAAAACGACGAGAGCAATGTGGATCATGACAAACTAGAAGTAAAATAAACTGGGGATGGGGCGGGTAGGGGGTAGGGATAGTGATTTGGAACGAAGCAAAACGGACAATGAAGAGACCTAGACCGAACAAGAAACTAGGCAAAAAACATCTCAAAGCTCTTCGTCCTTGTCTTCCAGTTGTGACGGTTTGAGCATTCCTGGTATTCGCATCGCAGCCTCGCGCTCTGCTTGTGCTTTCTGTTGCGATTCTAGTTCTTTTTCCTCCAAGAACAGGTCAGCATTATCCCCAGAGAATTCTTTCAATTGAATCAAGAAGTCTCGGAGCGCTAGCTTAAATCGGTTGATATCGGAATGATTTTCGGCAAGGCTCAACACGAAGTTCCTTATCGGCACCCTGTAAACCGAAATGAGGCATTCGATTACGCAAAACAACAGCAGTGACTTACGTTTGGACGTGTGGGAACGCTGTTTTGAGTAGGTTAGCAGTGTGGTCCTTCAGGAACACAGAGTTGGAAATGTTTGGATCCGGGACTTGTGCAGGGTCAAAAAGTGGCACTGTGATGGCGTTCGTCTCGACAAGTTGGAACAACCTCGTTAGTGATAAACTTTGAACTTTGAACCCGCTCTTGTGATCCGTGTCTGTCAGAACGAACAAAATGTCTTGCATAATACTCAAAAAGTATTGCTGGAAGAACGAGTTCGATACTGAAGAATCAGCAGCCGCAAAGTTATTGATAACTTCCAGGCATACTAAGTTCAAACGGCTTAGCGGATAAATCGAAGACGACGGGAAGCGGAGAACGAACAATTTAGCCCCGTTTCTGCAATATCTCGCATCGTGTGCTTAATAGCCCATATGATACTGTCTATGAACAGCTTGAATTGTGCAGGAGGTACCGTCAGAAGTGCTGTTTACAGCACCCCGTTAATTATCTCTAAATTCGGGGAGTAAGTGCAACATACCTGGGAAGCATGTCAAATTAATAGCTCGGAGAAGTTTGAAAAATCCAATTCGGTGTTCTGGGAATTCTGAGAAATCCTGGTTGATCATGTTCAACGTAGGCTCGAAAACAGCATCTAACACTGCTGGCACTTGTGGCGTGAGGATTGGCTGTAGAGCGAGTGTAAGTGGAAGAATCCGAAAGTCTTTAATAGACATACCCCTAATCTGCCGGTTATTGTTGCCATGACATTTAATACTTCTGCATCTCTAGCAGCTGGGACATTACGATTATAGTCTCCCAATATCGCGTCTAAAAGAGGGGGCATAAAATTACTGTTCATCGTCTCCAGGTCTTCCGCCTTCCTGATGAAAGTGTCCATCAACTTCAAAATTTCTTTTTTCACAGTCCGAAGTTGCCGAATCTTAGGGGTCTTAGTCGCTATAGGTCCATCGTTAGCAATCGATTCGCTGATGATGCCTGACACGGCTTTGTAAAGGCCCAGCATGTCAAGGAAAATTCGTCCGATTTGGGGCAGGAAGAATGAACCAATGGATGTACAGGCAGCAACGTTAGTCTTCAGCACGTTTGCAAGGATTTTAATGTTGTCGTTGTTTCCCAAGACCTCCATACTTTGAGCAGCTTGAGTCATGAGAGAATCCCACTGACAACGTGTAGTTAGAAATATTTCGTGCGACGAATAGAAGTGAACCATACAGCACTATTTGGCAGTTCCATCAATTTAGCTATCAACCTCTCTTGCTGGGGTTTGTTGGGTTGCGCAGATATCATATATCCGACTGCCTCATAGAAAGTGTGGACCTACGTGGAGCAGAGGTCAGTGTCTCTTTCAATGTATCAGGTGGTGCAAAATATACCTGTTGCGGAGACAAATCGACCGTAATCCTGTGCAGTAATCGCAAGATTTCGTCGACGAACGGTTCTGTCTCCTGTGATTGCTGCATTACAAAATGCCTTCGGCATTTTTGTGCGATCTTAATGAAGGTATCGCAGGCCATGTCCTGAACACCTGGGAATCTGTTGATCAACGAGACGATGATTGATATCAATAATTACATACCTTCGTGCGTTTCATGCATAAATTCGAACAGTTTGTTCACTACCGTCTTCAAAAATTTCCAATGCGCCTTGAGGAATCTGGGGTACTGTCCGACGATATACATGATATTGGAAGCCACGACAGCTTTGTTGTCCTTCCCTCTCTTCATCTCACACAGCCCTAAGAGGTCTTTGATAACTGTGACCAAGAAGCGTTTTTCCGTATCCTCATCTTTAAAGTCCAGTGGTCAGCATCGAATGGAATACTGAAAAGGAATCTCACTCATTGCTCCAGATATCGAACCGATGGCCCAACATAATGTATTCAAGTTGTTCCATGACCATTCAGACCCGTCTACCTGCTTTGCGAGCTTCTCCGTAAGGATTGTTTCCGTGTCGGCAACGTCCAAATGAGTCAGGAAAACGAGCAGTTCTCGCATCGTCTTGTATAGGACAATGGTGTCGTTCTCCTTCATAAACTCACGAACAATCTCGCCCTCTTCGTTCTCAACGATAAGAACCTACAGCAGGACAATCATCATTATTACGCAGTCTAATAAGAAACAAGAACTTGCCTCCTCCGGCTTGACCATTTTTTCGATGACGACGAGCCGCAAATTGCTTAGGACATCATTGTAGATGGTCTTTCTCAATGCCATACCGTTCAGCATATTTTGACTACCCGCATTTCCAAGACTGAGACCCATAAGTAGCCCACTTTCTCCGATAGGGAGACTTTGGATCTCTTCGTATAGCTCGGATACTAGCTTCAGCCAGTATTCGAGACAAATCTTGAAAATCTCCCTCTCTTCTACCTGACTGACTTTAACCATATACAAGTGAGCGTTGAGAAGGACATCACGATTTCCCTCCGCTTCGATGGGTCGTAGATGGTTTGACAGGAAGTTGCAGAGGAAGAGAGCGAGATTGAGAACAAGTTCTTGGCCGGCATCGCCAGCATTGGCATATGCTTCAGCAATGTTGGTAGATGGGGGGATCATTCGGTTCACGGCAGTCATGACCATAGCGAACAGGATAACAAACTTCGGGTCATATTCCGGGCCGACATTGAGTGCCGCAATTTCTGCGAGACATTTCAGAGTGATATTTCGAAACTCAGGAGCTTCCAAGAACTGATGCATACATGTATCAAGTCAGATAAAGACGATAGACAGTCAAAACATGCATACCCGCGTCAAAAGCAAATCGATGATAGTTGTCTCAAAGATATAACCGAGAGGAATCCAGTTCAAGAACCGCAGTAACGTTTCTAGTGTGACTTTTATCAGGGACGTTTTTTGAGCTTCTTCCAAAATCTCCGAGCTAAGTTTGAAGATCTCGCTGAATTCACCGCACATCTGATTCTTGAGGCTTTTGACTTTCGCTTGGGTCATCTGCTCTGCCGAGAAATCAAAGATTTCTTCCGAGAGAAGTTTGAGGATACCCATGTTGTTTTCGCATAACGATAAGTTGGTCTTGGAGGATTCCACGAGCTCTGGAATAAAGTTGGGCCAATTATGAGGCCATTCCTGTTTCAGTATCTGTAGATGATATATTAGTTGTGACCTAAGGCTCGTAACCCAGGGCAGACAATGTATGAGCGTACCTGAACAAGGGCAAGATTGAGTTTATTTATGTATGTCTTTTCACGTCTAAATGTGTTTTCGTCTGAAGCGACTTTGACGGTAACTCCAACAACGAAATTTCGGATGCCTAAATAATAGATTGCATTAGATGGAAGATGGATCGAGATTGGAGATTGGATTTGACCTTGTCGTTGTCCTTCTGGTAACATCCTCCACCGTGTATTGATGACCTTTTCCAATATCTGAAGACCGATGTACTGTAGAAGAGACTGATTAATGAGGGTTGAGGATGTTGGTGCACGGAAGATCTTGCCTTGGACTGAGGGAAAGATGAACGTTCCAAAATGTCAGGCACTCTCGTCCAGGCATCGGGATGTTCTTGGAACTGAGTGAGAACCTGTTGGGCAAGTTGTTGCTGTAGAAACGAGTCAGACAACAATGTCCTTCAGTTATCAGTATAGAGTGAACCTACCCCTTGACCCGTCCCTGAATAAAAGGCCATCACGACTTGATCAAGTACGGTGACATTGAACTCTCCACTGAAGTCCAGAATAGCCTGATAGAAAAATTTTGATGAGCGGGATAATAGCGGCAGCAGGTGACGGATCCACCTCCATAGTTGAGAATAGCGCGTCTGACAGAGATCTGTTGCAGCAGTAAACTGAGTCGCGGCTGAGATAGGCGGGTCCTAGGACTGGCCGGGCTCACGTGATATATCCCGCCACAAAACGCGAGACACTGCTGTTTGTGGAGCACTCTAGTGAAGTTCCCAGTCTATGACGGAATTGAAGTGTTCTTTTTCTATTCGTAAATCCATCCAGGCTTTTCAGCGCAGGATCCATTCATCGAGGAAAATATAACATTAACTCTATTTGCTATTATTTGTATCAGAGAGGGAATACTTTGATGCGCGTCCCATTCAACTGCGCAATCGTCCATCCTGAACCAAGGCAGTCTTTCGCAATGTAACATATAGAGTGCGCTTCAGATGGTGATCGCACTGATAACGCGGAGGCCTGGAGTTACGGCCCTTGGACTGATCTTTCATCTCTTCATTCAGTGACCAAATGCCATAAGTCTTGTCCGTACTGATGCTCCGAACGTGTCCCATCGAATTTAACACAATGGACATCTCCAGACTGCGCACCTATGACTGAATTGTAAGATTCGCTCACAAACAAGAAGTTAGATTGAATGACTCACGGACGAGCATCTTCAGGAGTTTCCCATTACTATCCAGAATTGGTTCAAGGCCCATTGCCTTCCACATCGCCAGGCGTAATCTGGCAGGATTAGTCGCCTTGTTTTGGGTTGATATCTCACAGGGTACTCACGTACTACCGTCCAACTCGTTGGCGGCTTGTCTCGCTACATCCCGCTGTTCAAGCTCCTTAAACTCTTCCTTCAATTTGGCCAATTCGCTCTCCTTGCTGGCAAGACTACTTTCTGCACTATTGATAGCCTTAGCAAGACTAAGTCGCATGTTGTCAAGGTCGTTGATTTGCTTGACATGGCCTTCTGCTGAAGGAACGGTAGATGGTCGACTCGACGAAATCTTCGCGGCTTCCAAAGTACGAGATAGTCCTAGGTGAACAATATAAATGTAGACCTCACGGGAGGCTTTAACCAATCAATACCTCTTAGCCTCTCATTGATCGACTCTAGTTCCTTGTCTCTTGCCGCTTGAGTGGAACCAAGCTGCTGTGTGATGCTCTCTACAGAAAGAAAGTCGTCATCAGGAACAAGCATCGGGATCATATCCCGGATTGTGCGACTGGAACATCTGTCTCAGCTCGGGAGTCTTCACAACGATCTGGGTAGAAACGGACATTGCATCTTGGACATCAACAGACATGACCGCAACAGTTGAGCTCTGTTGAACGCGTCTGTCACATGCGCATGATGCGAAGACGTCACCTGTCACGCCACCCCTGGTTACTCCAATCGAGCAACCGGAAGTCCTGATGGGTATTGCATGAGCTTAGTGAGCCGTTTCGAGGAACAATGCCCAAGTCCATCTTTCGTTCCATGTCCTTTCCTAAGGTGCTCCTTTTCTACAGCGTCTGACTCGTTGTGAAAGACTAACATCGACTGCTTCAGCGCAAGATAATCACCAGGCAAAGGTTGCGCAAGGCGAGTATATCGCATTTCCGTTTATTGTGTCGACGGCCGTCTTAATCGTGTTCGTGTCAGTATTCTTGGCTTCCGGACGTCCTGCGCACCAAGGATAGTGTATGCCATTCTTTTCTATCCGCATCTGGAAGGTTTCTTCATTCACTCAACTCTATGCTCAGGTGATCCCACGTATAAGCGGTCCTGTATTGACCGTCACTGCCTTTGCCGGCTTTGTCAGCTATCTGTGGTCTAAGGGAATCTCTGTTAAATTGACTAATTCCGTGCTTCCGCTGCTTGCTGTCGTGGTACGTTTCATTCTATATATCGCTTGTCATTTCTCATTCAAGTTATCGGTGTGAAGGTTGGCTTGATCTTAGTGTTCAGGTGGGTCGCATTGCGCAATCCGTATCTTGTGCTGTACTTACTTCCTTGCTCATTTACACAGAAATGGGTCAGTCGTACATCTTCATCGATCAGGAATTACCTCTGAAGTAGGACTTTTAGAACGTCATACGATCGTTATTATGAAGGAAGAAAAGACTTTGGGGCCATGATATCTCACGTATGTTCCTTGGCTGCTCGTGTACATCTCCAATACTAACCGTAGATCGCAGATACGCAACCTGAGCAGATTGATTTGGATCAATGTCGCGGTCCCACCACCACAGTCGGAAGTTCCGGCAAATTTGAAAGGCAAAACACAACCAATGACGGCTCTCACTGCAGCACAGTTACGTCAAAAGAAAACGATCGCCGTCAGACTATGCCTTGCGTTTGCATTCGCAGTCAAGCATTATCTTCGGGGGGAAGATGGGATGGGATGGGAAGATTATGTGGACGTTATCCCCGCCTATCTGCTACGCTCAGGAATAGACGGCGGCCATGCACTTTCGAAAGATTCGAGGAATAGCTCTTATGCCGCCATTACGATTCGTCCTAGCACCCCTGCGGGGTCTATAAACATTACAAGAACCTCTAGTCCTGATTGTATCACAGACGGCAGCGGTAAAAGTACGCCAGATGCCACCAAGAGGGTGAGAATCAAGAGGAGCAATCCAACCCTCTCATCGAAGACGCCTCTACTAGCCAGCGGAAGTGATGATCACCGAACGATCGATATGCACCCAGAAGTGACGACACCTTTGCCCTCGATGTGCGTTTCTTTTTGTTTATGTCCTGTGCCCAATGGTAATGATGGCCCTCCTAGACTTGCACACGAGATTTCCCATATGATATTCCAGTTCAAAAGAGATGGGTATTTGGAGACCGTGGGCCCAGCTGGTAATCTATACCAAGTTCCACTATTTGAGTTGCACATTGATGTTTTTATTTCCACACAGGAACGAATGCATTGTATCAAATGTGAGCAAGGTCGCGTTTTCTTATGTTTAGCTCTCTCATCCTTTTTACTCAGTGTACAAAACATGATGGACATGATGTCCAACATGGAGCGAATTGTCAATACACCGATACCAAAATCTTGTACGTTTCCCAACTCTTCTCCATTCAATCTGGAATTTTCATACTTTACACAGATAGCATTCACTTGAAGCAATGTGTCACACTATATCTGTTTGCTTTACCTTTCACGCTTGTCAACGAGCTTGGGTGGGCCACTGTGCCCATCGTCACTGTAGTTGCGTTTACCTTGATGGGTATCGAAGGGATTGCAGACGAGATTGAAATGCCATTTGGTATCTGCCATTCCATTCAGCAGTTTTGCATTGGCTGATTAGGTTCCAGGAAGTGATAGGTCAGACCTACCTTTGGATCGTTATGTACAAGATCTCAAGGAAGAGATTATGTAAGTAGCTCTATCAGGTCCATGTAAGTGCATGTCGAATGATTTTCCTTTGCAGATATATGTTCGAGAGGTTGCCTGAGGGTGGTCAGGGAATGGTAGGTTTTGATGATGGTGAAGGTGACGATTGATTTGTTTGGTTTTGTCGACGGATTTGGGACATTTGGTTCTTAATGACCGTTATGATGTTTGGACTTTCACGTTTGTTCGAGATAATGTATGTGAAGTTTGATTGGATTAAAATTTTACCGACTAATGGTCAGCTGGATTCTGGTACTTAAAAAGAAGTGGTCAAGTTCTGGACTCATACTATTGTAAATTCTACTGAGTGCAGCATAAAGTTTGTCGGACATATGTAGATCTGAGTATTCGAGATTGAATTTAGGTCATTGTCATGAAATCACAAGTTCGTCGTTCGATTGTTCATACAAATTGAAGTTCTCTAGTATTCTGGTTACACTGTGCTGAGCCTGCCTCTTCTCATTACCTTTAGTCAATGATAGTATTTCTCTTTACTTGTCACTCAATTCTGCAACACCAGGTAAAACCTGGTTGTAAGTTGGTGAGGAATCTATCGGCGATAGTTAGAACACGACGACTGTACCTTTCCTTCTAACAATTCAAGACTAGCACCACCGCCTGTACTGACGTGGCTCAACTTATCTTCAGCGCTGTATTGCGCGACGACAGTTGCCGTATCTCCCCCACCAACGATGACAACTGCGCCGTCCTTAGCAGCTTCGACGTTATCATCGAGTAAGGACTTAGAACCTGCTGCGAAAGCGGGGAATTCAAAGACGCCAGGTGGTCTGCAGGACATTAGGTATGACCTGAGTAATAGCTAGTACATGCAGAAGAACTTACCCGTTCCAGAGAATGGTTTTAGCCTCGAGAACTGTGGCACGGAATAAGTCGCGACTTTTAGGGCCTGCATCTAGTCCCATCCATCCATCCGGGATACCCTCTGTGTCGGAAGAAATGCCAGTCTGCCACGAACCGTTCAGTCTTATGGCACCAGGGTGAGAATGCAAACTTCACCTTTGCATTTTTATCGAATTTGTCTGCTGTAATATAGTCGACTGGGAACACCAACTTGACATTATTTTTCTTGGCTTTTTCTACAAGAGATACGACCTTCTCTGATCCTGCAGCATCGAAGAGAGAATTTCCGATCTACAAATTGGATATTTAATCATAGGTTGGTTTCAGCAGACGACGATCTTACCGAAACATTCTCGATGGTCTTCTTGAAAGTAAAAGCCATCCCTCCACATATTATTAATGAATTCACCTGGATAAAGATCAGTGATTAAAGTACGGTATAATATTATTGACTTTACTTTGTCGAGCATATTTTCGATCAGCTGAATTTTATCAGAAACTTTGGCACCACCAAGGATCGCTAAAAATGGTCGTTCCGGGCTTTCCAAAGCTTTTGCAAAGTATTCGAGCTCCTTTTTGACAAGGAAACCTGATGCCCGCTGAGGAAGCTTGACTCCGACCATGCTGGAGTGCGCCCGATGCGCGGTACCAAAAGCATCGTTAACATAGATGTCGCCAAGTTTTGTGAGACCCTGACGGAATTCTGCAACCTTGGCCGGGTCCGCTTTGATCTTCTTTCCTTCTGCATCCTTTGCAGAGCCTTCTTCCTCGATATGGAATCGAAGGTTTTCAAGAAGAATGACCGAACCCACGGGTGCAGAGTTGACGGTTTGTTCAACTTCGGGACCAACACAATCCTTCGCAAAAATAATGGTCTTCCCGAGAAGTTTTCCTAGCTCATGAGATATAGGCTCAAGAGAGTATTTCGGTACAACTTTGCCATCAGGACGGCCTAGATGAGACATTAGAATAACGGTGGAAGCGCCTGTACACAGCTAGATGAGTCGATTTTTTGTGAGCGGAGCTATGGAGGGCGAACCGTTCTCGAGTGCATATTCGATTGTTGGCAACGCCGCTACGATACGCTGTAGGGGTTTCCCGTCGGCGACATTTCCGAACAACGAGAACAGATACACACCGCAGGATTTGTGACCTTTCCATCTTGCATGGGGACATTGAAATCCACACGGACAAGAACGCGTTTCCCCTTGAGATCGAGGTCGGTGATGCTTAACTTGTTGGCGAGCGACATTGCGATATCCCACTATTGTTACAGAACAGAGAGTTTGGGGAGAGAGATCTATTTACTGAAATTCCGACGCATCCGTGATATCGCCTTTTATATCCATCGCGCACTTCTCCATGGACACCGATTCAACATCGGCCAAATCACCTCCAGAAAATTCCCTTGCGCTTGATCTGCAGGGTCTCACCGTTGAAGATACGCAATCCTCAGCTGATCTAGTCCCACTCGAATCACCAGATCATGTTTCCAAGGACCCTCTCCCAACTGTTTCTGAAGATCCCGTGAACCAATTAACGGATGAAAACGGAGACAGCACTGCAAAAAAGCTGGAGAAAAAAAAACCATATGTTAACACAGATCGCTACCTAACGGGTTCAAATCCTCGGGATAAACCTAGTGATGAGGAGCTCGCAGACCGTATGACGCGTATCCGTGAGCAGAATGAAAAAATTAAACAACGAAGACTTGTGCGTCATATCTCCGGTTCTTCCGACAACACCAACAACTGACCTTCAAAACTCAGGATGTCCAGGCGGATGTGGATGCCTTTAAAAAGACGCAAGAAGACGAACGAGCAAAAACAGTAAGGACGCGAAAGTTGCAGGCAGGCGTTGATCAAGCGCGAGAACAGAATGCGCGACGTAAAATGGACAAGATCCAAGCACGAGAATGGGACTCTGGGAAGAAAGGGAGTGACTGGGTCGCAAACAGCAAGGGAGAAGGGAGCCAAGATGATAATTCCGAGCCAGACGGACAGTGGCAGCGAGGTACTGGAAGGGGTTCAGGTCCCAGAGGGCGAGGACGCGGTAGGGCACGCGGGCGAGGTAGGGGACATGGTCGTGGCGCAGCTGCTAGTGCTGGCGTTGCTGGCGAAAGTGAGGCAGGCCAAGTCGACGACACCGCGGGGAGTGAGAAGGATGTCCCAGAGCCAGACAAAAACTCATGGGGCGCAGATGAACCATCGTGGACGATGGACAAGGCGACATGGTAGCGATTTATACATACAGTGTACTAATGAAAAATCTGGCTCTAAGCCTGTACTATATACCACCACATGTACCCTCCGTCGGTGTCCAACTTGTGCGAATTTTACAATATAACCGTGTACTAGTTGGTCTTCCGGAACGTCCATCATGGTTCGGGGGATTCTCCTTACCTCAAATCTCCCTCAGCTGCAGAATCTTATCAAACGGGACCCTGCAGCATACAAGGAGGAGTTTTTACAACAGTGGAATCATTATAACAGCATTCGTGAAATCTTCCACATTAATCCTGTTGAGCAAGCTGGCCACTTCAAAGAACTTGTCTCCTTCATAGCTCAGGTTCTGATTTGATCCTTGTGTCACGGACTTATCGCTGACCAAACCATAGGTTGCACGATGTTATCCAAAAGAAACCTCAGAGTTTCCTACTCAACTTTCTTCACTTCTAATGGATCATTATCCTACTCTTTCTCCAGACACTCGCAAAAATCTGGTGCAAAATCTGGTCATGCTTCGGAATAAGGACGTTATAACATCCATTCAGTACGCTTGTTCCTTGTTTCTCTTCCCCTTGCACCAAAATGCATCAATAGACTTCTCAAAACTCTATTTCCTCTCTTGCCTCGAACAACCTCGTCATCTCTTCGAGCATTTATTCGAGAAACTATCGTATCTGATATTCGTGTCGCAAACCTTCGGAGCAAAAACCACAAGCTCAATCGTGCGATACAGGCCATGCTATTCGGTATGGTAGAACGAGGAATGGATGCTGAATCAGTTGGAGACAAAGGCAAAATTCGAGCTGGGGCAGGGCCCACGAGCGATCGCTCAGCTCAAACTGGTCAGGACTCTATGTGGGCCGTCGTATTAACAAAAGAGCTCTGGAAGAAAGGCATATGGTGCGTAGCCTTTTTTTTTGTTGTTGAATGAAAGGTCTCATTACTGGTAGGAATGATGCCAAATCTGTCTCTATCGTTGCTTTAGGCTGCCTCCACCCTGTTATCAAGGTTCAGAGTAGTTCAATGCACTTCTTTCTGGGAAGCGATCAAGAACAAGACGAGGAAGATGAGGAAGAGGTGCGTCTGCACTCTCTCATTTGTACGGTCGTTAATATGTTATTCAGGGTCCTGATATCAAAGGCCTGCAACACAAACGCGAAATCAATAAAAAGACTCGCAGTGGCCAGAAAAAGATGGAAAAGCAAATAAAAAGTATCAAGAAAGTCTGTGCTTGTCTAGTTTCGTTAACAGTATCTCACCTTTGCTTTAGAAAAAATCTACAAAGTCTGTCGCAGATTCGGCAAACTTCCCTGCTCTCCAACTTTTGAATGATCCTCAAACTTTTGGCGAGAAACTTTATGACCAATTGAATCGCTACGACAAACGTCTTTCACTTGAACACAAGATCCTCGTCATGCAGTTGTTGTCGCGACTAATGGGTGCTCATAAGCTTTGCGTTCTTGGATTTTACACCTACATCATGAAGTATTTGGCATACCACCAACTGCGGATTCCGGCTATCCTCGTCTCACTCGCTCAATCCGTTCACGACTTGACTCCTCCAGATGTGTTGACTCCTGTAATAAGAAAGATTTCCCAGGAATTTGTGCATCCCGGTGTCGGCGGTGAAGTCATTTCTGCGGGATTGAATGCTATTCGAGAGGTTTGCAGAAGACAGCCATGGGCTATGGAAGAGGATCAGCTCGGAGACCTGGTGGCGTACAAGAAAAGTCGGGACAAGGCTGTCGTATCTGCCGCTCGAGGGTTGCTTCAGTTGTATAGAGATGTCAATCCAGGCTTGCTGAAAAGAAGAGAACGCGTGAGTTTTTTTTTCGTTCACATACAATAACTGAGGTTATTTTAGGGCAAAGACGCAAGTATGGGTATGGCCAATGGGAGAAAACCTTTACCTTTTGGTCATAGTGCAGAAGCCGCAGTAGATATTGAAGACTTAACGGTACGTAATCATCTGTGGTCCACGTCATTACTAATGTTCCCCGAAGCTACTGGAAGACCATCTTGCCAAGCTGCAAGAAGAGAATCCTGGTGATAATGGAGAGGATGATGAAGCTGCATGGAAAGATTGGGATATCGAGACCGACTCAGATTCCTCAGATTCTGACGAGTGGATAAACGCGGACTCTGATGGCCCAGATCATCTCAGCATCAGCGACAGTGAAGACGAGAAAGACAAGAAGACCGCCAGCGAGCCAACCGCCCAGGTTGAGCCAGAAATTTCGAAGCGTATATCATCGCTCGCAACTACTAAGGCAAGCTAATATTCTTGGATATTAATGGTACATGAATTTATGTCCGTTGCAGATTCTCACTCCCGCGGATTTTGCTCTCCTAAATGATCTTCGATTGCAAGCTGCCTCCAAAGCTGTCGAAAAGGGCGGCGGATCCGCAGCCAAACGCAAATTGGCTACTTTAGAGGCCAACAAGGCAGCTTTAGGGGATGTTTTCATCTCAGAGAACGACATTCTTGGTCCTCGCAAGAAAGCTAAAGCTGACTACGCTGAACGCATCGCTTCTATAGAGAAGGGCAGGGAGGGAAGAGAGAAGTTCGGATCGATGAAGGGTAAGAAGAAGAAAGATGTGCCCAGTAGTTCGACGAATAAAGAGAAGGCCAGGAACAAGCCATTTATGATGGTGATGAGCAGCGGAGCGGTGAGGAGCAAGAAGAAGGCTTCGTTGAGAGACAAACAGCAACGGTTAAGGAAGCATATAGACCAGGCGAAGAAGTCCAGGTAAATATACCAATATGGGTAATTGCCGTTTTAGTGTAAAATAGCATACACACGTACTGGGATCATCCACTTTCCCAAGTAGGACCACTTTGCTCTGTACGACCTATGGCTACACAATCTGCGAAACGGAGACGAGTAGAGAATCGATCTCCCTCCCCAGTTTACAAGTTGGACGATGAAGATGACAGTTACGAGCCATACATTCCGGTTGCTCAACGACGGCAAGCGAAACTATCTAAGCTATTCAACAAAGGAAGCAGAGCGGGGCAAGAGAAAGCACTGGAAGCCCAACGTAACCTTGACGAAATACGGGATCGAGAGCGCGACGAAGAAGAAGAGACTCTTCGAGAGAAGGCCAGAAAGGACAGGACACTTCTTGTGGAAGCTCAAGAGGTTCATTCCAAGAAGGCTGCTGAAGGTCATTCCCGTTATTTCTTACCGTTACTTATTTCTTGATAAGCGTTCTTCCAGACGCGAAGAAAACGGAAGGCGAAAAGAGAGAAGAGGAAGATGCAGAAATACTGGCTGCTATTGCCAGCAGACGAAAGCTTGCATCTGACTTGGAATTGGCACGCGGGATACAATATACAGAATCCATTAAAACATCGTACGTTTGTCTCTGACATCATTGAAACAGAGAATCACTCTTTTCATAACAGGTGGAGACCTCCAAAGTTCATACGAGACAGGACGGCAGAACAACACCAAAAACTTCGCGAGAAATTTCATATCCTTGTCAATGGCGAAGATATCCCTCCCCCCATTGAATCATTCGCTGTATGTCTGTATGTTCTCCTCGGTGTCCATCCGTCTCTACATCCAATTCGTTTCTCACCCTATATCAGGACATGAAATTACCCGAAATCATCCTGAAATTCTTGAAGTCAAACAAAATCACAAAGCCGACACCTATCCAGGTTCAGGGTATACCTACAGCGTGCGTGGGTTTCACTTGCTGCCTTTTATCGGAGTGATTGATCGACTGAATAGCTTTTCTGGTCGCGACATGATTGGCATTGCATTCACCGGGTCCGGTAAAACTTTGGCGTTCTGTCTTCCTATCATCATGATGGCTCTGGAAGAGGAGACGAAGGTTCCTTTTGTCCGTGGCGAAGGACCTGTTGGTGTCATTCTTTGCCCCTCTCGAGAACTTGCCACTCAGACGTACGAAAATGTTCAATCATGGACTGCCGCTTTGTCCCGGGAGGGTCAGTATCCTCAACTAAATACTCTATTGTGCATTGGTGGAATATCTATGGGAGAACAGAGCCATGTACTCAATAAAGGCCTTCATATCTTAGTGGCTACTCCGGGTCGTCTGATTGATATGCTGGAAAAGAAACGATTCTCGTTCAATAACTGCAAATATCTCTGCATGGATGAAGCAGACAGGATGATCGATTTGGGTTTCGAAGATGACGTCCGAAATATTATGAGTTATTTCAAAGTAGGTCGTGTACTTCTTCCGTGTGAGATTTATTTTGATTGGTATGTGTTCGCAGCGTCAACGTCAAACTCTGCTCTTTTCGGCAACTATGCCACGGAAAATTCAGGATTTCGCTCAACAGTCTTTGATTCGTCCAATATTGGTCAACGTTGGTCGAGCAGGAGCAGCAAATCTAGACGTACTTCAAGTCGTCGAATACGTGAAGCAGGAAGCTAAGATGGTATATCTCTTGGAGTGTTTACAGAAAACGCCGCCTCCCGTCATAGTATTCAGTGACAATAAAAACGAAGTTGATGGTAATGTCGTGATTTACGCAGTCTTGCCTTAGTTCGTTCAGCTCATATCTTCCAGATATACAGGAATATTTACTGCTCAAGGGTGTCGAGGCCGTTGCCATCCATGGTTCTAAGAGTAAATGCGCGAGTTAATCCTTGTTCCTTCTGGTACTAAATGTTTCCGACGGCAGGTCAGGAAGAACGTCAATACGCAATCAAGTCTTTTAAATCAGGTGCAAAGGATGTAATGGTTGCATCCGGTGTCGCCTCCAAAGGACTGGATTTCAACGACATCCAACATGTTATAATATTTTCCATGCCCAAAGAAATAGAGGACTACGTTCATCAGATTGGCCGGACGGGAAGAAGCGGTAAAACCGGCATTGCAACTACTTTCGTGAACATGAACACACCGGAGCAGACGCTTCTGGATCTTAAATACTTGTTGATGGAAGCGGGACAAAAGTAAGTGATTTTTTGGAATCCAATTGCAAATCGTCATTTACTTTTGCATCTTTGCAGAGTACCACCTTTCTTGCAGACGATCGAAGATCCTAGAGCAGCACAAGGGGCATCTTTGAAAGGATGTCCAGTTTGTGGAGGTAAGTTGACCATCTTCTCCACTGATTGGGGGTTAATGGTATGAAATCAGGTTTGGGCCACGGAATCTCGAATTGCCCCAAACTGGAAGATGCTCAGCGCCGGCAGATGGCGTCGCACAGAGTACAGGATACTGGAGGATACTGATTGAAAAAACATGTCAAACTGTTTACTCGTGCACATTGCGATATTGTCGACCAAAGCAGCAGCGTCACTCCGTCAATATTTAGGGCACCTATTCTGTATTGTATAGCTTTTTACCTCTTAGGGCAAAAATACGCATATGCTAACCTGCCACGCTGTATTATACTACTTTGCATTAGTTCCTTAGACAGCGCTCTTAATCGTAGCAGCATGGCGTAGCATCACCGCTCCTTGAAGCTTGAATGTCTAAGATTTAGACATAGTCGTCAGTGTTGCATCCGCAGCTGCAATCGAAAATGTACAGTATATTGCATCCAAACAACAGAACACGGTACTCATCAACGACCTGATTTATTGAAATCGTACCGATCATGAAGCCTGTTAACGACATGACCATGAAGAAGGTTACGATGATGTCTGAAACAGAACTCACTCTTTGATCTGCAATTTTGGGAAGTGATACCTTTGACAAACTACAAGGAATCGCTTGCCGCATAACTTGACTACCTTTTTGGCGTCTACATCACAGTCTGTCAGGACAGTCTTCAGTTGGTCCATGTCTAACCACAAGTATTAGCTGGTACGAGCAACTCCATTTACCTTTGCGACTGACCTTCCGCACCCATGAGGCTTAAACACTCGAGAGCTTCATCCCCTATAAGGTCAGCGAGATCGGGAAGAGCATGTTCTGCGGCGACCTAATAATTCTCGTCAAAAAGGACAACAGAGTCGAATGCGAAGTACACAAACGTTTGAGCGAACTTCTTTCAACTCCTGCAAGCATTGTCTGATTAAATCGTCTCCATTTCCAGAAGGTGAACCAAATTTAGATCTTTTGCTCGACAAAAGTTGAGGTCTGGGAGGTGGCGACATCTCAATATCGTCAGCCAAGTCGTTATCTCCGCGATCGCTGTCTTGTGCGTAAAATTCATCGAAATCATCAAATGCGGTGCTATTCGTCGCTGGCTGGGCTTTGGGGGCGGGAGATTTGACCTTCCGAGGTTTCCTCTGGATGGAAGGAGCGCGGAAACTGCCTGACGATTCCGACAACACCCTGAACTTCATTTTGAGTGGTCGACCATTGAAAAACTCAGCAGCATTTGGTCCTAGCTGCAGCAGAAACTATAAAGAGTGCAGACGTGATGGAAAGCGTAAAAGCCGCACCATCAAGTATTGACTGGACCAATCTCCAGCAGTCCTAACGTTTTGGTATGCCAGTCCCTTCTCACAGAGAAGGTGTCCAAAGAGTCGGTCTATCTTGTCATTGGGCATTCCTCTTCCAGCACCGAAGAGTTTGTTGCTATCGTATCCTTTACTCTTGATGTCCTTCATCCGGGACCCACGGTACACTGCAAGGACATTGGTTTTGGTGACATACTCCCCACCAGAGGATAAATCTCGTGTGAGGTGTAATATATCCAGAGCAGGTTGCGTTACGTCCTCTTCAACTAAAACTTCACCCTTTGCACAGACATCACAGAGCTTGCGGCATTCTTGAGGGTTAAAATCTTGGTCAAAATGGTGCAAGATTTGCTTTCGTCGACAATCCGTATCATTCCAGCAAAACCGCTCAACTTCATTCAGGGCGTCTAATTGACGCTGGCGTTCATTGCGTGGCGTGTCGTCCTTCTCGATGAGTTTGGATATTTGCACGGGATCTCCTTTGTTGAAGTCTACTAAGGGCATTAAGATGGTACAAGTGATTGGGATAAATATGACACACAAAGGATGCAGTCTGCTGGAAGACCGTCACGACCTGCGCGGCCGGTCTCTTGATAGTAACTGGGACAAATGGTCAGCAGCTAATTAGTATATGCACAAGATGACTTACGAATCGAAACTTTTAGGCAAAGTGTGGTGAATGACAAATCGCACTAGTGCATTGTTAGTGATAAACATTAGTGTCGATTATGATGTGCCAGCTTGTACCATCTGCTTTGTCAACTCCCATACCGAACGCTATCTGCGAATAACTCAGCAAAAAGCGTATCGAAGATGCGTAAAAGACACACACCGTTGCAACAACTATCTTGGTGGTACCATCCATCCAATCATCTAACCTTTTTTGCTTAGTGAAGGGGTCTATATCTGAGTGATAATACTCGGCACTGAGCCTGTATTGCTCTCTAAGATCTTCCGCAACCTTCTCGCACTGTACTTTTGTCCGAGCATATATTACCCCAGTGTGTCCCGCATGGTTCTCCGTGATCCAAGCTGCAATTTCGGATACTATCTTCTTGTTCTTTGGTCGAACTTCGTAATTGAGATTTGGACGATTGAAGGATTGCTGAAATAATGAACATCCATGGATGCCGAGTCGATTAATTACATCTTCGCGGACTTGTTGATTTGCAGTAGCTGTAAGAGCCATTATAGGCACATTAGGAAAGTTCTGCCGGAGGCGGCACAAGTCCTTGTACTGAGGCAGAGTGAGAACGCGCCATACAAGTAACATGGAAAACAAACCGCATCACGGAAGTCTCTACCCCATGTGGATACACAGTGAGCCTCATCAATTACAAATCTAGCCAGTTGTCCACTAGAGTATAACGTTTGCAACCAACTATTGAACGTATCGTTACTCTGTAACCGTTCAGGCGCAATATAAACCATCGCTGGCTTGCTGCCTGTTCCCAGGAGACGGTCGCGTATCTGAAAATATTCTTGTTGGTTTGTTTCTGAGGTGATTCTGACCGCATCAATGCCCTTTCTTCTCAAGGCTCCAACCTGGTCCGCCATGAGGGCAATCAAAGGGGAAATGATGAAGGTCACCCCTTTCGTCTTCCCCGACTTGCACACAGCGGGCACTTGATAGCATAAGCTCTTACCTCCACCAGTAGGCATTAAGACGAAGACATCTTTGCCATCCAAAGCAGCAGTGATAGCTTGAAGCTGATTCTGGCGGAAAGAAGACAGCGAGAAGGTATTTTTCAGTACAGAAAAAACTTCGGAACTATATGGGCCAGAGGTTTGAAGGCCTGAGTTGAGAGAGTTTGATGAGGGCTGATCTGTGACGGTGGTCGAGCAGTTGAAGTCTATATCTTCGAAATCTATATCGCTGAAATTGCGCCAGGTATCGTCTTCATCATCACTTGGAATTGGAATCGGGTTTGTTTTTGATTTTCCGTCAGCGTGGTATGTGTCAGGCCGTTGAGACTGTGATGAGCTGGAGGTATTTTTGACCCTGACATTCTCTGAAAGCTTATCAGATGAGTTCGGCCTGTGAGAGACATCGGTAGATTGTACGGTCTGTACGTATGGAGCTTTTCGGCGTTTGACACTCTGCTCCTTGACCAGATCACATATCCGGTCCAAACAAGTGTCTCTAACATGAAATAACAATCAGCAGTGTTCAAGAGTAACTTGATAGATATTACAAGTGCGCCCGCATGGATTCTTTGTCTCTACAGCCATTTCGAAGCTGTTCCTCCAAGAAATCACGTAAACAAATATTCTCCTCGAGGCGTAATTGAAGTTCATCAATGGAATCCTAGAAGAAAAAAAGATGATCGCGTTAATCTCCTACACTATCATGAGAATACCGGGCTAACAGTTCGAAAATCGATTGCAGGAATAACTCTGGCTCCGGGCTGAACGAGATCGCCATCTACATCAATAACCTTGGTATGGGACAAGGCTTCTCTCTTGCCATAGGAGATAGATGAATCGGTGGTATGTTGTGCGACAGAATTCTCTCCCAGAATGTTATTTTCTTCATCAAGGTGCTTCAATTTTGTGCGCTTGACTTGCGCACCGGATAATGCTGAAACGACAGATGGATCTGAGGAGCGTTTGGAAGGCAGAAGAGACGGGAATAAATTTAAATTAGAGCTTGATGCAACTGGAACGGCCGTGTGATCATGGTTCTTTATGTCCCGAAAACCAGGAGTGGAAAATGACAGATATCCCGTATGAGGCTGCCGAACTGGACAAGGTATAGGCTATCAATGTATTAGGCACAATAAACGCATACACACCAGGCCCTGAAGGAGTGGTTGTCTTGGGTGGTTTAAACTTGGAGATCTTGGAAGGATAAGAAGATGATTATAATCTGAAGCAGGAAAGAGACCTTTTCTTGACTTGTTGGGCGACTTGTAGGTATCTCCGATGGACAGCCAGCAAGGTCCTTCGTACGTCGCAGTATATCTGGGAGGTTGTTCTTGGGAATAGACATGGTATGAGTTGTCCGACAACAAGTCAAGTAGTCGGAGAGGCGGTCACTACAACTTGAAGGTGCGCGTGCAAATGTCAAGCACGTGACCGTGCGCAATCGCGTTTGTGGCAATTTCGCTCGCTGGGCTCCTCCAACTATGCACGCAAACAAACAATATGCTAGTCCAACGCTATCTATTGACGATATCATCTCCAACTTTACCAGCTGGGGTTTTTCTATCAGTCATGAACAACTGATCAGACCGTCACCAGAATTTACCACGTCCATCTATTCAGTATGTCTCAGTCGCGTCACAGAGCTCTCTCAAGAAGCTCTAGCGGACGCGTCTGATACTGTCGTAGCATCCCTTGAGCATCCAGTTGGTCTCCTTTTTATGATTGTCTTCTGCAGTACGTTAACGCGCACTTGTTCAGGATCTTTATAGTTTAGGCACCAACCGCGCTATATTTCTTCATCACATGTCAGTTAATAACTCTAAATAGCGTGGTGGTATGGCTCATCGTCCGCCCAGGAAGCGTATTTCTCGCATTGCCAAAATACCTGATTTTAATGCTCGCGATTTGTCTTTTCCTGAGCCTCAACGTACTCGTTCTCACATAGCTGCCCTAATCAATCTCATTCGGTTTATTGAAGAATATGAACCTATTGTAGGGGTCGTTCGCGATCGATCTGCTGCTCTTGTCAAGGATCGGGAAAAGATATCCAGAGACTTGGCAGATATCCACATCAAGCTTTCTGCTATAAAGTGCGGTCGTATTTGTGTCTGGATTACAAACTATTGTTGAGCGGATGTTTTCAGGGCAAAGCGTGCTGAAGATGAACCCAGGTGTCAAGCTCTTCGGGCGGAAAATGACCAGGGAAGAGCTAAGCTCTTGGCTCTGAAAGAGCTCCAAACGAAGTTAACTCAAGAGAGCGACCGTATAAAACAAGAGAAAGCTCATGTTCTGCAGCGTAAAGTATGTAATTTCTACTGAGCTTTTCTTTTCTCTTCATGCTGACGGCCTATTATCTTGCGACTACTGCAGGACGCCATACTAAAGGAGACGGCTTTGACCTCCGACTCCATTTCAAAGACAAGATCGAGAATTGTTCAGTCACCAGAGCGTATCAAAAGAAACATCATCGTAATGGGTTCTACTGCGTCGGATGACAAGAAGACGCTGCTAGCTAACGAGGCCAAAACACGCGACTTGCAGGCAAAGATAAACATCCTTCTCAACGTTGAAAAGGTCGTTTCGGATAAACTATGGCGATTTTCTTAAATTCACCTGCAATTCCTAGGACGTTCGATCTTGTATAGAGTCCCTACAGGTCATCGAAAAGGAAAAGCAAAGTCTAGAGGTCTCTCGTAAGGATCTTGCAGAGGTAAAAGACCTCCTTGAAGAAAAGAAAATCGACAAGAACGAGCTGATTTTGAAAAGAGAGGTCAATCCGGGCCCCTTTATCTCCATATTCCACTGATCACAATCTGTTTTTATTGAACAGAGGGTATTAAAACAACGCTCCAATGCTCAAGATAAACTTGAACGAGCTCAGAGGCACGCGCAGGAGAAACGATCGGCTAGCCAACAGACGATCGAGCGACTACAGAGAGAATATGAAGAGATGGTGATTGAACGACGTGAAAATGACAAAGAGGTTGAAGAGATCAATGCCGAAGCAAATGAGGTAGAACGGAAGGTGTGTTCGTATTTGCATCTCAAACGGCTCCTCCAAGGTGAACTCTGTCGCAGATGGCCCAGCACTTGAAACAAAGCGAGATGGAACTCAACGCGCTTCTGTCGGAATACTGGAAACTCAGACACGAAACAGGTAAGATTTCAACATATCTCATACACGACAGATATCAATCTACTTTTAGCTGTGTACATGGAAATTATGTCCAACAAACTAGCGAAAATTAAATCATAGCGAGACACCCTATTGTACAGGAGTTTTATTTGGCCAGTATGTTATCGGGCTCGTCGACTATGACCCGATTTCATGGATGCCTGGCAATTACGACAATACCATTTTCCTTTGGGAACTTCTGCAAGCCCAGCACATCCAAGATGGAACTAGGAAGCAGATAAATTACTTTGCAAAACACAGGGATAAATACGTACCCATTCAAGTTCGCAACTGGAATTATCGCACGCTATCATCTGTACATAAAAGATCAGATCAGAGAACCAGAGCAGAGCGAAAGTAGCTACCACTCCGAAAGATACTTGATTACAATAGCAGTACCGAGGCTCGTTCGGATCCACAGGCATGTCTCCCGCTTGTAAAGTTACAGACGCCAAGGGAGGGACGGTAACGGTCAGGGTAGTCGGTCCTGTAGAGTTTGTGCTGGTGATTCTCTTCTTCCCTTTGCCCTTCTTTCCGCGCCTGACGATAGCTGTAATTGGTGGACGGTCGGTATTTTCGAGAGCTACAATGCCTAAATTGGGGACACCATCGCCTTGAACTGAAGCTTGGCCAGCGTCATTGGCATCCGATAATCCCGGTTCAATGCTCTCGGGTTCACGAGGAGGACGAACCCATCTGCCTACGGCTGCGTCAGAAAGGATTGGGAGGAATTGCGCTCCAGGCTTGAGGCCAAGTTTTATAGAAGTTTCTTGTTCTTGAATAGCAAAGTCGAGAAGCCGTATTTGTCTGTCCGCCTGATCTTATATATTTTGAACTATACAACACTTGACTTGAGATGAGATCACTCACTGAATCATACGCAGACTGTGCAACGTTCACTTTTTCTTGAGATGCGCGAACTACTTCCTCTGATAGCCAGGCAATACGTGATAACAGTTCTTGTGATGTTCTTGTCGAGGGCGGTTGGCGGGCATCTTTGTTTGATAAGGTTTCGAGTTGTAGACCTTCCGGTGCCAGTGAAAGAGACTTCAGGGTCGCGTCGACTGGTCGTCTGCTGCATAAAAAGTTCCGAAATTCGATGTATTCCAAGAGGTTCCGTAACAATTCGTTGTTATGCACTATGGTTGATTAAGATTCGGTCCCCAAGTCATTGAGGGAGGAGGGACCCGTACCGTTTGCCTGTTCATCTAACTCATGCATGAGAGCAAAAGATCTGTGCAAGGTGAGCGGTAGTTGTTCGAGAACTGGAAAGGCTTGAAAAGACAGGCAACCGAAAAAAAATGGAGGCAAATACCTTCATAGTATTCCTCTCGAAACGCTTCCCAGACATGAGCTACATTATCCGTATCCTCGTTCTGCGTTGCACCACTAGCACGGTCATTGTGCTGGGCCTCATCCGTGGCCTCCTCGTTCAAAACTTCCTCTATATTTTCAGTAGATCCAAATGCCATGGACCTACGTCGTTTGCGTGCTTGTACAGGCGACATCTATACGCAGGTAGAGAAAAGCTTGAAAATATAAATCCGATAGAATGGTAAAAATAGGTCCACTTACAGTTTGATGTGTCCGATAAGCGCGTTATTAGCTTCGTCAACTCGCAGAAGTGCTGTGCACTCTTGAGGGAACAATATGATTCGATCCGCTACAGTAACCACACTGAACGCACTGGATACTGCAGCGGCTTTGAGTGGCACACCAGGTCGACACCGATCCTTCCGCTTGCACTGCCTTCGCTCTAATAGTCAACCACAGGGGTTGCCGTTGCTGTTGGATTGCTCAAAGAAATTTCGAACCTCTGTGATCAGATCTCCGTCAACAAGGTATTGTTCTGTTGCCTCGGTTCACCAAACCTCAAGCTAATGGTGTCTCAGCGAGAGTGCAAAAAACTAGCAAGCAGGTGTGGCCGGCTTTTATTAGCGTATGACGACCAGGTCAAACGACTGGAAGGATCAGAGCTATTAAGGAACCTGGACGAGGTTACGAAGTAGGTGCCTTTGTATCTACAGACCGCAGTTCTGCTACTAATGAATAGTTCGACCATCGATGCTATAGCACCCTGAGAACAGTGCTCTCTCGTGTGCAAAAGTGGGCTGGTTATAGCTTTCCCGTCAGCTTTCGTCTGTCTGCGTTCAAGTCTTGCATTGTCTCTTGTATAACTTTGATTTCAGTCAGGAAACCTGAAATAGAGTCTGGGATCGCGAATTGCTTGAGTGTCCTCGACGATGCAATCAAAGTTTTTGAGGTAAGTAAGCAAACGCAACTCATAAACAGTCGTGCACGATTTTAAAACTTTCCAAGATAAATTCCAATGCGATTTTGCATCAAAACGATCGAGAAATAACCAAACTGGCGACTGCAAACCAAAATGACCTTCTCGAAATGTTGGACAAGATCAGGGCTAGTCAAGATGAAATAACAAACGTACTACGAAGACAACAAGCAGGCGAACACATTGTGGAACCCCTCATGGAGGCCGGTCAGAAGGTAAGCATTGGCTGCCGTGTCTTTGTTGGACAACCTGTCGACATACTGGATAGGAATTACGAGCGATGCGTACCCGCTTCGCAGAACAGCCAGCTACACCCAATCCAGCTACCAGGGCTAAATACTCACAGTATGAAGAAACAGTACTCAAGTTGCATCGAGCCACCGGCATTCCTCCAACTATCAAACGACTAGACGGTGAAGTCGAGAGACAAGGAGATATACCTTTTACTGGAGGGTTGTATTGCGATGTTTGGCTCGGGACTTGGCTGAGTGGAGAAAAGGTTGTTTCGGGTTCTTTGGTGTTTCGTGTTTCAATAATAATTTTACATTGTCGCAGGTAGCTTTGAAAGCTCTGAGAGGAATTAAGTCCAGTGAGAAAATGCGGCAGGTAACTGTTCCACTTCTATGATTCCTTTCCTTTTGTTGAGCACGAGTGGTCCGCAGAGATTCGAACGCGAAATGGAGTTTTGGGCGCAACTAAATCATCCCAACATCTTACCCTTCTATGGGATCGTAACCGATATCGGACAACACATCCACATGGCAAGTTACCTTGCAGCCCTGCGTAATTCCATTTTTAAACGTCCAAAATCGCAGGTGTCCCCTTGGCAAGATAACGGGAATTTATTGGAATATGTCAAAGGAAATGCTGGCCTGGATCATATTGCATTGGTTTGCCAATCCCTCACGTGCCCGATATATGACATCTGAAGCTCTTCTGGCGTGTAGTTTCGTGGGTCTGCGGCAGGTCTCAGTTATCTACATTCACGTAGCGTTGTTCATGGAAACGGTATGTATTCTATTATCTTCAACGTCACTATAATATACTTACGTCTTCTTTTGCTAAAAGTTAGATGCGTGAGTGTGTCAGATCATTCTGCTACCCCTATGAATAACCTTTTTATGTGACAGGCAAACGTGTTGATATCTGCTGAGGTATTGTTCCGGGCCCATCAAGCATCATGACGTTTACTGATCATAAGACGTCAGGGTGAACCAAAGTTATGTGATTTTGGCATGTCCAAAGTCATGGAAGAAGTCACAGAGATGTCTATGTCGAAAACACTTACGTCTGGAGGATCAGCACGATATGTTGCACCAGAGCTGATAGAATCGAACGATGCGTCGGCGACCATGCATTCCGACACGTATTCATTTGGGATGCTCGTACTTGAGTGTGTCACTCGACTACCTCCATACGCGAACTTGAGAAGGGACGCCGCTGTAATCCACGCCATCGTCTACAAGAGGGAATGTCCACTTCGACCTGAGACTCCTGAAGCGAAACGATGGATTACAGACGATGTATGGGAGTTGATGACGAAATGCTGGTCCTTATCACCTGCGAGTCGACCCAGCATGAAGGAGGTCCACACTTTCTTCTTACGAAACAGAAGTTGATCATTAATCACAGCATGACTCGTGTTATCCAGAAGTACTAGCTCATGGATAAAGCATGTGCTCATTATGTATTTTTCTCCGATCAGTGTCAGAAAAGAAAAAGACGAACGCCGATATACATTGTCCGTCCCGAGATGCATACGATTTACAACAGAAGAAAAGATAAAACCAGGATTAACTCGACCTCACTTCAATCCTCACAACATCTGTGCAGAGCGACGACAAGAAAACCAATTTGATAAGGTTCTTCACAAACAACAAAAGCATAAGAAGTTATCCACTTAGGATAGAGATCAAGATGAGCATACTCAAGAAAAATGGAAAAAGAAACACATTTAGTGATTTGAAGAATTATCATCGCCTCTATTATCTCTCCTTTCCAGACCGCCTTCGTGACTTCCAGAAGGGGGGCGCGGATATATCGGAGGGTATGTGAAATGAGCCCCAGGGGGTGGCATGGCCATTTGCCCATCAGGTCGGGCGTGAGGCATCATGTATGGTGCATATGGCTGCGCATAGGGTGCGAGGAAAGTAGCCGGATAGAACTGTGGATGGGGATACCCGCCTTCACCATCAGCTGAACCATGAGGCGGAGGAGCGGGGAGAGGGGCAATGTAGAATTGGGGATAATAAATTGGCGGGTCACCTGGCTTTTGAGGAGGTGAAGGATACTGGCCATAAAACCCAGGGGGGAAGCCGACAGGGCCTACGAATGGCATGGGCGACGAAGCGCCCGGGATTGCAGCAGTCATAGGGATTGGCTGCTGACTGGGACCTTCGTATTGAGGTTCCATAGAAAAACCTGAAAAGAAAACGAGAGTTGGAAAAATATTACTTGAGACAAAGGAACGCACTCTTTCCATCGCGCTTCTTGTAAGGACCACGTTTGATACCTTTCTTCCGCTCTTTACGGTGCGAATCTACACACTCTTCGGCAATACCGTACTTGACACAGCGAAGGCAGGGTCTGGCGTCGTCACATTTCTTGCACGCCTTTTGGCAGTTGGTACAAGCGTTCTTGACTTGTCTACGCTTGCTGCGAGTAGGCTGTGAAGGAACCATTCCGGGCGGGAACGGATACATGTGCATTGGCATGCCAGAGTATGGAAGTGGGTGTATGGTCATAGAGGGCTGTAGATCGGTGTTTTGTTGGGATTCATTTTGGGCCGAATCGTCAGGATCCGAAGACGGGCTGTTTGGCATTACTGGAGATGATCAACCGTGTGGCAGAGGAAGTGAAGGTTAGTGGGAAGATGAGTGTGAACGAAAGGGACGAGAACCTGGACAAGGTGGCCGATGTGACACGTGTAGGGCAAATCAACACTAGAGACGTGCTCGATGATGAGCTCGACGGCGCGCCTACGAAGAAAACAAGTAAGCGGGAGCATTTCGACAGCGAGAGGGGATTGATCACCGCACCCAGTGAAGGCGAACTCGACCAACGATCGCAGCGAACACAACAAATATTGCTCCGCTCGAAATCCAAAGGGTCGAGGGATCTGTTATGATACTACAGCAGGTTTTGTTACCAGACTACAAAAGTTTGTTATGAGACTACAAACGCGGTTCTGTGGTGTTACAATTATGTTCTTATCTGTTAGGTTACGACGCCGAATCAGCCACCGGCCACCGGTTACGGCAGCGTCGGTGTTGGTCACTTGTTCCATTGCCTGGTACTGTAGTAGGGAGGGCCATCATCGACTCTCTCTGAAGCCTTGAACGACACCTAACGCTCTTCTATTGTGTCTCGCTGCCTTGGTCTCTTTTTTCCCTTTCCATTCTCTTTCTTTCTGAATCTCGTCTCTCCTTCCCTTCGCTCGTTCGTCTCCTTCTGTTATGTCCTCCCCTCCACGCTCCGCACAAGTGGCTCATGACATAGGACGAGCAAAGAGGAGGAATAGGCCATCTGTTCTGGATCTGTCAAGTTCTGACTCTCCTGATGAAACACTCAGCTCCCTGCAGGAACTATCTCATAACGCGACCGGGGCACGTATACATGTCTACTCTCATTTTTCCTGACGCCTTATGTATTTTTTCTCTAGCTTGCGCTCAACGTCCCGCGAGTAAGCGATGTTCCAACAGAGTCGGAATCTGACGCGCCCCCACGTTCTACTTCAGCAACGTCGTCTTTGGACCCTTATTATTTCACTGCACATACACCCTCCGAGTCTCCCATTCCCCCTCTTCCTCAAATGCCGGTAGTGCCAAAGACACCAGACATGCGCCAAAATAGATCTGATCCCGTAACTCCTGCCAGAGATCCTGCAGCGATCGACAGAAGAGGACTTGTAGGTGTTGGCGAGCTTGCTACACCCAGATGGACGCGCGCTCCCCGCTCAGATGACGATGATGATCAGACCCTTTTTATCAAGCCTGTCCCTCTTGAAGAGGAGCAGGATATTGAGCAGGATGTTCCAGATAGTCCTTGGACAATCGAAGCAGTTGATGAGGATGGTGATGCTGACGAGGACTATGATCATGTGCGTTCCATGTTCTGCCTTATCTTATTTTCGGTTCTTCGTTATTGATCTCGTTTTTAGGTTCCAGAAGTAAGTCTTGTCACTCGGACTATCAGACCGAGGCCATCGATTGCGGAAGAAAGCGGTGGAGAGGAAATTCTATATCCCCGCCAGCGTCAGCCAGTTGAGAACAAGACTCCTTCGCAACAGCCTCCACCTTCCCAGATCACTATGAGGACTACATCCCCGACAGATGTCTCCTTCGACACGCCTACCGCAAATCATCTAGGGACACGTGCACCAGATGCGTTGGAATGGGATCAAGTGGGTTCCGTTACGTCCATGCCTACAAACTCCCCCTCAGAGGACAAGGAAAAAGCTTCCGTTCGAAGACATCGAAGTCTGGGGGTGGGTTCACCTCCAAGCCCAAAGGCTTCTAAAGAGCGTCGAAGGGATACAACAAATTTCAACTTCAGCTCTCCCAAGGAGAATTCTTCAAATAGACATGATAGACATTCGAGGCACTTGTCCGCCAGTTCGTCATCTTCAGGTCATGGAGATAGTCACAGTCGTCGAGTCCATGCCACCGATTTCTCGCATCTGCCCCCATCCCCGTCCTCAACATCTATACAACAGTTCTTGAGAAGCCCGGGCAGTGCATCTGGGGCTTCTGCGACACCATCACATGGGCCTAAGGATCACCCACATACATCCAACGTTGCCCAATCATTACTTCGCGGGACGCAAGAAGGGTGGTCTGGTATGGACGATGAGGCTACAGCAGAAGCGCTTCGTAAGCTTGATGGATTGTCAGGCAAAAGCGCTCACGCAAGTGCTCGAGTCAGCGTTGGGGGTTCGAGGGCGAATAGTCTCAGTCGACCAGGTACTCCAGCGAAAACGGGTGCTCAATGGGAAGGTGTAGGATCGTCCGACGGGAAGCGGGTCAGTAAACGAGCAAGTATCCATGCACGCCTTGAGACTGGCCTTGATGGCAGGAGGGATTCGGGAAATGGACCGGCTTCCAGCAGCACAAAGATTGTTGACCGTACTACCGACAGTGGAAACGATTTACCCACGACCATTGCCGTTAGTGATGACACACGCAGCTCCCCAGCTCAGGAAAAGTCTTCCAAGAAGTCATCGGCTCGACTGAGCTATAATGCCAAACGTGGTTCTACCTCATCTACCAATTACACATCTAGTTCTCGTGATTCTGGTTCTGTGTCTACTAATACGAGCTTAACATCCCCATCTGCTACCTCTGGACGACATTCGTTGGGCAAATCGCGGCGTAACAGTACAGAGGTGTCCGCTACTGCCGAATCTGCCGCTGAAAAAGAGCGCGCAGTTTCTGCTGTCCAGGATGTTGTAGAAAACCACGTACCGCCTGTGCCGCCTTTGCCAAAGGACTTGGCCAACTATCGTTCACCCCAGACGTCTCATTCTCTAGCGCCCCAGCAAGGTCAAGTCGATGATGGAGAAATGGCTGCACAAGACGATATCGACCTCGATCGTACTGTGTCCATTGATATCCCCCCTGCGCGTACACCATCGAAGAGAATGTCCCCCGTTGTAAATGGTCACGATCATAGTTCCGGATACCTGTCAACTGGTTCAGCTCCTGCTCTGCTTAAAACACCTTCCAAAAAGTGGAGCTTCACGAATGCGTTCAAGCTGTCAAATTCCCCTTCCATTGCGTCGATGAAAGAAAAGTCACCAATCAGTTCTCGCACGACTACCTTTGGACAATCTTTGCGGAGGTCTACGTCAAAAGACAAATCGTTGGCCAGTGTAGCATCTGAGGCTTGGTCTACAATACAACCTGATGCCATGAACTCAGAAACCTCTTTAGCCTCGATCTCTTCTGTAGGCTCACCATCGTCGAATCTCCTTCCGCACTACGTGCTGGCAGGAAGGACACCTGACGGCGTTGGTGCACCGAGTCGTGCTGAAACTGCCTCTAGCGTTAACACCAGCCATACCGCTTCTCTGCCCTCACTCCCACATGCACCTCTGAGCCCAACATCATCCATTCGGCGTGGTTCATCGAAACGCCTCACTCCGTCTTCTATCCCATTCTTCCGAAGATCGTCTTCACAATCAATGCAGTTCCCCTCCTCCGGTCCGCCACTACCGAACTCGAGTTCGCCTACAATGTCAACAGGATCTTATACATCTGCTCGTCTGCAGTCCAAAGCTAATGCTTCTCCTGTTAAGGATAACAATTTGACCTCGTTTTCTACCCCCGCGGCACATCGAAAATCATCTGTATTGAGTTTGGGGCTTCCCTCTCTATTAAAAGGTTCTAGTTCCAGAAAAAGCTTCCATGCGGATAAGAGTGATACTGGTAAAGATTCAGAACGAGAACTTCTAAAGGCGAAACAAAAGGAGGAAAAGAAGCTTGAGAGGTCGAGGTCGAAGAAGGAAGACAAGGATCGCAGTGAGAGTAGGATTTCCGTCCTCATGGGTAGAAAGCGTGGGAAGGTACTTTGGGATATTCAAGTTTCCTGCTTGCAAATTCTAACCATATCTTACAGACATTGTCGTCAGCTGAGCCCAAGAAAGCTAAACTAGTCAGTTTGCCTCCGATACAAGTATCTGCTATCCCTCCGGCCACTGCTAACCGGGTCGCGAGTTTGAAGTCCTCCACTTCATCTTTAACTTCTCTCAACTCCACACCTTCACGACCTTCGACAACTTCTCGGGCGACATCCCAGACAGCCAGTTCTATGCAGAAGCACTCAGACACATCACTGCGTCGGTACCAACTGCCTACTATCGCCGGATCTCCATCCGTTGCCACAATTGGTAATAGTGCACAAAAAGAACCAAAAGAGCTTCCTCCACCAACTCTGAATAATTCTTTGTCCGGCTTATCAAAGGAAACCCCTACAAAGATACCTCGAATCGCGAGTAGATCCTCTACGGTGACGTCTCCAACATTGAAGAGCCGACGCACGAGCGTTCAAGTGGGTGGGACAACACCTTCTGCAGAACCATCCCCGACATTAGGTCCTGAAACAATGAATGAATTTGGAGTTTTGGATGGCAATGCCTCGACCAGTAAACTGCCGACAACATCTAGACATTCATTACGGACATCACCATCGACTTCTGCTGCCCGCGCCCCACGACAGTTGTCTACTCAACCTTCTGTGTTGGGCTCCATCCCTCGCAAAGCCAATAGGGAATCTGTCTCTTTCGTTGGACTGCGTAAAACCTCTACAGGCTCAGTTACATCCATCACAACTGCTGCTGCTGCTGGACAGGAAACCTCTTCGACATCCCACCATCGTTTTTCGGCGGCCCTTTCGCCATCTAGAGGTCTCAAATTACTTTCTCCGAAAGTGTCGCTATCTGCTGCTCGAACGTCCAACTCTTCTACATCACACTCGCATCGACAAACTATGGTTTCTCCATCATTGAGCCAACAGTCCTTGTCCACCCCATCTCCTCCGCCTGGCCAGGCCGACGAGGAGGAGTTAGCTGGCGATGAGGAGATGATGCATTACATCAAGCGCCAGCAAGCCAAGAAACTTGCTCACGGTGCAACTCAAGAGGAATTGGATGAGCTGTTGCGCTTTCCAGAACCGCTTCCCCCAGTTCCCCCTTCGTCCCCCTCTGGTATGTTCAACTGATTCTACTCTCAGGAAACTTACTTAGGCAATCCAGTAGCTATTCTCAAGAGCAATCAAGCGCAATACCTATCTGCATATGAGCGCAAAGAAATTCTCGACTACTCCTCTGTGTATTATATTGGAGCCCGCAGCGATAAGAAACCTGCCACTCCAGAGAATAGCACCAATAACTATGGCTACGACGACGAGAGAGGCGACTATCTGGTTGTCAATCATGACCATCTAGCATACCGTTATGAAGTCATGGATACTCTAGGGAAAGGCTCCTTTGGTCAGGTTTTGAACTGTAGAGATCATTGCACAGGAGAATCAGTTGCAATCAAGATCATTCGTAACAAGAAACGATTTCATCATCAAGCTCTTGTCGAAATTAAAATTCTTGACAATCTCCGGAAATGGGTATGTGGCCGGAACTCAAACGAGATCCCATCATGATAACGGCTTGCAGGACCCAGAAGAAAAACACTATGTCATTAAGATGACAGAACATTTTTACTTCAGGAACCATCTATGTATCGCAATGGAGTTGTTGAGCATCAACCTCTACGAGCTAATTAAAGCCAATGGCTTTGTTGGTTTCACTACAGCTCTCATACGCAGGTTCACTAGCCAGATGCTGATGTCTTTGTCTCTTATGAGACACCATCGGATCGTGCATTGCGATCTCAAGCCTGAAGTTCGTATACAAATTCAAACGACGTCTAGATCTCCCCCTGACTCTATCTTAGAACGTGTTACTTCGACACCCTGCTAAAAGCGGCATCAAAGTCATCGACTTTGGTAGCAGTTGTCTTGAACATGAAAAAAGTAGGCCAATAAATTTAAATGAATAAGCCCTATCTCACGCATGCCTTAGTTTATACGTACATTCAGAGTCGTTTCTACCGGTCTCCCGAAGTCATACTGGGTATGAATTACCATATGGCCATTGACATGTGGAGTTTGGGTTGTATTCTGGCCGAACTTTACACTGGTTTTCCTATCTTTCCTGGCGAAAATGAACAGGAGCAACTATCTTGTATTATGGAAGTGTTGGGGGTCCCAGATAAGGACTTCATCAATCGCAGTTCTCGCAAGAGGCTTTTCTTCGGTATGGTGCTATATCTCACAACGGATGACTGGATCTAATGTACCCTTGAAGACTCAACAGGTGCTCCTCGGCCTGTTGTTAATTCCAAGGGCCGACGAAGACGTCCTGGCACCAAAACTCTGGCGCAAGTATTGCGTTGTGATGATCAACTTTTCGTGGACTTCATTGCGAAATGCCTGATCTGGGACCCTGAACGTCGGATGAAGCCTCATGCTGCTTTGCGACACGAGTTCATCACAATCGGCAAACGGTCGAAAGTGACGAGCCCGAATCCAGCAACTGCGAAGCCCCTTATCAGCTCTGCTTCTAATTTGAGCAGTTCAAGTAGAAGCAAGCCTACAGAGACGCCGAAGAAGTCACAAATAGGTGCTCCTACACCATTGACGGCCCGTTCTGCTCGCACTACTACGATAGGTACTGTCCCGAGTACTCCGAGTGGACTGTCATCTATGACTCTTGGCTCGTCTTCCCGATCATATCGTGCTTCACAGTCACAGTCGTTTTCTGTTTATCATACTTCTAGAACAGTGAATAGTCTGACGGTGAGTGCATATTTCATCTCTTATAAATTGTGTCTTACATTACTCATTATCAGGCATCAGCCAAAATGAGTTGACCGTTTGCTCTCTTCATAGCATCTACTTAGAACCCCGATTTTTGACGTTGGCTGGTATCCTCCATTAGCTGTTTTTTTATCTTAAATGCTTTGCCCAGTTTCATCGCACTACTTGCATTATCATGAATCCTTCCATCACATAATATAATACCACATTTGTCTGTCGCCGGACGAAGGATCATCATTCTCTCGACCATCACGCTTCTTTAGATTTGCACATCTCCAGCAAGATCCAAGGACGGCAATTTGAGGAAAACGTCACTACCTGGAACATGTGTTAACACTCATGGTTGGAATACGAACTGACAACAATCACCCCATCCGTCTAACGTCAGGAAGTCTAATGAACCTCCAAAATATCTGACCAATAACAAGTCAGGCATCAGCGCTTGGTCCCCGATAAAGTACGAGTTGACGCACTTGGCATACAATTTACTCATTGGAAGACCATAACCAAGGCCGAAAAATGTACCCAATCCAGTTTGGATGCCCTTACGTGTTATTTCCCGGAATAAATTACCTTCACCAGCCCCGTCATCATTATCAACGCTTGCTGCTCCACCTATATGTTGAGCGACATAAGGACCACCTTCCGACCCATCTTCAGAGAGCCCGTTACCAGCGGTCGTAAAAGCATAGGAAAATATCCGAGCCATGTCGGCCTGAGATACGCCGCCGCCCTGATCACGAATTCGTAACGAAAGGAAAGATGGTTTATTTGACGAGGATGTAGTCGAGGAAGGTGGGGCGGGTGATATTGTTATTACAACAGGGGGTAGCTCTCTTGATGATGACGAGCCGTATAGCTTGTAGTGGTTTTCCACAGTAGCTCGGAATGCGTTTTTCAAAATTTCTGTAAGGATGTATTCGAGATGCACTGGAACGTATCTGGAACACTATGTGAGAGACATGTTGACGAGAGAGAGAATTGATGATCATACGCAAAAGTTGCATCTGGGTCTCCGTCTATAACAATTTCAGGGCTTGTACCCATGGTTGCGCTGCATAATTCTGTCACGAAGGATCCACACATTCTAAGCGCATGACCTCAGTATAAGTAGAAAGATGAGAACGGAATAAGGACAAGTACCGAATTAAATCTGTCGGCCGACACTTCATGTCAATGACGCCTACATGATCTTCATGCCATTTGGGATTGTTCAATGCATGTGACAAGGCTATATGCTGTTCAGCAATGAGTCGAACGGCTATCCTGTTTCTGATGGCCCCGTCCAAGAAAGCAGACGTCTGTTCGGGAGTCATGTAACGAGAACATTCCTGCAGACTTGGGAACAAGTAAATGACACTGGATGGACGACATTGACAAAATGAACACGCACCCTTTAGCCATCTGAGGGATATCATTTGCGTGAGCCTTGACAATCTTCTCTAGCTCTGCTGTGAATTCGACGTTCTCCTGTAGGGTTTTGACACGAGGATAGGTTGCGAGACGACGGAAACTAGCACCATGTACTTCGAGAATTCTGGAGATCCATGGATTCACTCCAACGATATAAGGTAAATTCTCAAGAGAGCCAACTCTTATTGCAAGTCGACGAGGAATCTCGTCGAACGCGTAGTTGACGGAAGATAACAAGGAGTCAGACGTCAGGGGCTGACCAAAAGACACAAGTGTTGAGAGCTTGAGGCATCTGCTGGGGCGAGCGAGAAACTGTTCGACTAGTTGTTCAGTCTGTAGTTGTTGACGCGCTATAGCACTAGAAGACAAATTGCGAACAAACGTTCGGCGAAGGCTGTACATGTGGTGGTAGTTCATCTCAACCAGCGTCGGTCTTCAAAGACTTTATTAGGTGGGCACGCATACAATAAACTATGATACTCTAGTTGTACACTTGATAAAGTGGTCTGTGAAAGCGTGAGCAGATGATAATGTTTCTTGATATTAAAAAAAGGAACTGATCACTTACGTGCTTGAGAATTTCGTCCCTTGTCGGACAACCTTCTCCACAGCGTCTAAAAAGTCTCGTTCTGTCGCAACTTTGCGACGTGCACGGATTGCAAACATCCCCGCCTTCATCACAAAAAAATTACGTTAGCTGTAGATATCAACGAGAACCAAACCGTTCACCTCTGTTGCTACCGACCGTAGTTCAGCACCCGTTGTATTTGGACAGAGTCGGGCGATAAGATCAAACCGGATTCCTCGCTCAACACTCATACTGTTCATAACAATCAGTCATGAACTATAGTCTGTTAAGGAAAAAATCAAACCTTCTCGCATGTATACGGAGGATATGTGCTCGTCCTGCAATATCTGGTAAGGAAAACTCGACTCTTCGGTCCAATCGACCTGGGCGAAGCAAGGCAGGATCAAGTGTATCCGGTCTGGTATCAAGTTAGTGCATCGTATTTTTCCAATGCAGTTATGAACTTGCCTGTTGGTAGCCATGAGAACTTTGATGTTTCCTCGAGGGTCAAATCCGTCCAACTGATTAATCAGTTCCAACATGGTCCGTTGCACTTCATTGTCACCACCTGCTCCATCATCGAAACGAGCTCCACCAATGGCGTCAACTTCATCAAAAAAGATGATACAGGCCTTCTTGCTCCGAGCCATCTCGAACAGCTCTCGGACCATCCTGGCGCCCTCTCCGACATACTTCTGCACGAGCTCCGAACCGATGACCCGAATGAAGGTTGCGTCAGTCCGATTAGCAACCGCTCGTGCACAGAGCGTCTTGCCTGTTCCAGGCGGGCCGAATAACAGCACTCCTTTAGGAGGGTCGATTCCAAGAGTAACAAATCGCTCGGGCTATGAAGTCCAGGTTCTAAGGACATGGCTATAAAACACATGTCATAGACTCACGTGTAATAGTGGGGTTTCTACGACCTCTCGAAGCTTCTCAATTTGTTCCTTGCAACCTCCAACGTCCGAATATGTCACGTCGGGCTTTTCTTCTACTTGCATCATCGTTACTGAGGCGTCTATTTTTGGAGGAAGAGGTATTTGGATTTGGTATTTGTTGCGGTCCACACTTAACATGAACAGTTTGTAAAGAGCTTCCCGTAAGACATAATACGACGTACCCAACACGCATTCCTTCCTCGATGTCAGTTGGTGCAACTCGTTCACCCAGACCAACTACAAATTTGGCTATTTGTTTGATGTTGATCACATATTTGTCCTGTTCATCAGCACCCTTCTGCCCTTGCATGGCTCCTAGGGCATTGACAGAACGTGCAGCTTCTGCAGCTTCAGGGTTCATAGGAATGATCTTTGTGCAACGCGCGACTTGGAGTGGATGTTCTTCTGACATTCGTAGACGATCAGCAGGTAGGTCCCATAGGTTTGGAGAGGCAAGACCAGTGTCAGACTCCTTCACGCCTGATGGAAGCGTTATAAGGCCCAATTGTAACGAGGGTCAAGGAAATAATGTTCATTACCGAGTTTCTCATCAATACGTTTCTGGACTTCCTTTATGTCATTTTCGATCTTCTTTAGAGCAGCGGCATAGGGACCTTGACCCTGAACATAAGCTTGAGCTTTCCAGTAGGACATTTAATCTCAAACCGGACGAACATAAGTCTTAAGGATTTGGATATCGCTGTCGTCGAGTGCTAAATAATTTCATCATTAGCAATGTTACAGGGTGCAATTCGCAGCAATCAGCCTACCTTTGATCTTCTCTTCGTCTTTTCCGTCTGTTTTCTTGGCCCCTGGTAATACAGGTTCACGTATGAATAGGTTTCAGTTGGTAACTATACGCACATTTCTCCCAGTCACTGCAATTAAAGAATCAGAATAATCAGGACATAAAAATAAAAGATGGCATACGCTTTAGGTGGCATAATAGACGTAGAAGGTGGATGTTAACGGTGGGTTTGGCGAAAGCCTGATTGTACGCGTCACTGTTCTGCTTTGAGTTCTCAGGTCACGCGCTTCGGCGATAACAACAGTTCCAACTTAGATTGGGATAAGCGATCTTGTAGCTTCCATCTTCTCTGTAGTACCCACATAACATGGCCGGTGCTCTCCCTAATGCCAGAAAGAACCTCCCCAAGATCAGCGATGAAGACCGCGAATCTCGTTTTGGCCAGGTTTTTGGCGTATCTGGACCCGTAGTAGTCGCAGAGAACATGACCGGCTGCGCCATGTACGAACTGGTCCGCGTTGGTCACGATGAATTAGTAGGAGGTATATTGGACACTCCACTTAACCCCACTTTTTGGTCTGAATTTTTCATTCTGTGCAGAGGTCATTCGTATTGACGCAGACAAGGCAACTATCCAAGTTTACGAAGAAACCTCGGGCGTTACAGTAGGTGATCCTGTCCTACGTACAGGAAAACCTCTTAGCGTGGAACTGGGTCCTGGTATGCTTTATGTCTCCGATTATGCTGGCGTTGGATGACCTTCGTTAGGTTTGATGGGTAACATCGTGGACGGTATTCAGCGTCCTCTACGGGTGAGGACCTCATTGACAGCTCAACGGTCTATCTCATGCGCTCAATTTAGTCGATTCAAGAATTATCGAAATCTATTTACATTCCACGCGGTATTAACACTGATGCCCTCGACCGATCACTGCAATGGGATTTCACTCCTGTAAACTACAAAGTGGGGGATCATGTAACTGGGGGCGATATCTTTGGAAGCGTCTATGAAAACTCGTTGGTAAATAGCCATAAAATAATGCTCTCACCGCGGGCCCTGGGCACTGTTACCCACATAGCTGAAAAAGGAAGATATGCAGTAGATGTGAGTTACTACTTTTTTTTTTGAAAGAGCCATATTGTATTCTGATTTCGGGAATTGAGGATGTCGTTTTGGAGACAGAATTTGAGGGTAAAACAACGAAACACACCATGATGCAATTGTGGCCCGTCCGTGCATCGCGGCCCACAGCTGAGAAACACACTGCGAATTATCCTCTGTTAACTGGTCAACGGATCCTTGACGCTCTCTTTCCGTATGTGAATATCTGAACAACTTTTGCAATTTCTGATATGTTCCCTTAGTTGCGTTCAAGGAGGAACTACAGCCATTCCTGGCGCGTTCGGTTGTGGAAAGACGGTTATCTCTCAAGCACTGTCTAAATTTTCTAACAGTGATATCATCATCTATGTCGGGTGTGGTGAGCGAGGAAATGAAGTGGGTGCTCAGGCTCCAATCTTTATTGCCAGTGCTGATCTTGTCCATAGATGGCTGAGGTCCTAATGGAGGTACTTGTCTCTAATTCGTCCCTTCAATCTTTTACTGATTTTAGTTCAGTTCCCCCAACTTACCCTGGAAGTGGGCGACCGACAAGAACCGATCATGAAACGAACAACGCTTGTTGCAAATACGTCGAACATGCCCGTCGCTGCTCGTGAAGCTTCAATTTACACTGGTATCACACTTGCCGAGTACTTCAGAGATCAAGGCACAAATGTCTCCATGATGGCTGACTCTACCTCACGTTGGGCGGAGGCGCTTCGTGAAATTTCAGGTCGTTTGGCAGAGATGCCTGCCGATTCAGGTTACCCTGCTTATCTCGGAACGAAGTTGGCAAGTTTCTACGAGCGTGCCGGTAAAGTGACTGCACTTGGCAATCCTGTCAGACAGGGTACTGTGTCTATTGTCGGAGCGTCAGTATCTATATACTACTACCTTTTGAGACGACGCTGATTTGCCAGGTTATAGTGTCTCTCCTCCTGGTGGTGACTTCTCAGATCCTGTCACGTCTGCAACTTTAGGCATCGTCCAGGTGTTCTGGGGTCTGGATAAGAAGCTCGCTCAGCGCAAGCACTTCCCGTCTGTCAATTGGAATCTATCATACTCCAAGTACCTCAAGGTTTTGGACCCGCATTATGAATCGACTGAACCTGGATTTGTCGAACTGCGTACACGAACGAAGGAAATCCTGCAGAAGGAGGACGATCTTGCGGAGATTGTCCAGCTAGTAGGGAAGAGTGCGCTTGGAGAAAACGACAAGATTACGTTGGAGGTTGCTCGTATGTTGAAAGACGACTTTTTGCAGCAGAACGGTATGAGCGAGTACGATCGTTACTGTCCTTTCTACAAGACGAGCGCGATGCTTCGGAACTTCGTTACGTTTCATGACGCAGCAGTCAAGGCAGTCTCGCAGAGTGATATCACTTTTAATAAAATCAAAGATAATGCGGGAGACTTGATGTACAAATTGTCGCAGATGAAATTCGAGGTGCGCATGTAGAATTGCAAATGAAACTGACTCGAGCTTACAAGTCTTCTTCAGATGCCATCTCAAGGGCAGGAGGCTATCAAGCAGAAATTAGATGGACTTCATATCGAAATTCAAGACAAGTTCAGACAGATGGTGGAATGAATCTGCATCCATAAAACAGCATTCTGCATGTATCCAACTGTCCACCTAATGACCATATATTACGCCGTTTAGCCAAATAAACTCTGTTTCTGAGCAGTTCGGAGGATGGTTCCCTCAAATCAACTCTTCGTTCCTAGTACATCTATATCTGTGCTCATTTCACCAAGTTCCCGCAGCGAGTTCCTGCGCATCGCCTTATTTAACAATCGCCGATGTGTCCTTGTCCTTTGATGTACCTCCCATTCTGTCCCCTCTTCGATCATAATAGGTTGTTGTGGATTTGTACTGCAGATCGAACAGATCGTCTTCTTCCTTGCATTCAGAACGGCTGTTGGGCTGAAATGGGAACGTTATTTTTCCGTGAGATAGTATTAGAAGAAGAACAAACTCAGTTGGCTTTTCACCAATCGTCAACCTCGTTCGAGCCAAATCGGAAAGTGACAAAGGATCCGGAAGCTCTCCCCCATTCAAAAAGTCTAAAAATGTTCACGTAAACAAGAAGCAGAAGTAAGCAAATCAAGACACGTAACCACTAGCAATGTTTCTTGCAAGGTCAAATACGTTCGTATCCCACTTTGAAGTCACGTCTATACGAGCCACGTAATTAGCCATACTTGTTCTCAGATAGACTAAGAACATGTGCTAGCCGGTAGCATCCAACAAATACAATGGCGTGGCATTGGTCCCACAACTCCGATTCGAATCGTTGACAGTTGGCAACAGTTTATTCCGGATCCAAGAAATTTGCCGTTTTGCATATTTACGTGTCGCCTGCTTCATCGCCTCTACAGCCGTTTTGAATAGAGTTTCTGACTGTGATAAGTCGGAAGAGTCGAGGAATTGATCAAATTCTCTGTATCCTGCGTAGATAGCAGCGTGAATTGCGAGGCTTAGTTTGCGTAAAGAATGACTGGCCTATCGATTGATAAATTCCAAGTGTGTAATCCACAGCACTTTCATCGGAATGACCGCTGGTTGTCAGGGCAGGTGGTGACGATTGCGACTGATGGAAGACTCGTTTTAATTGTCTGATCTCGTCAAGGAGCCCTTCCTACCGGGATAACAAATTTCAGAGGTCCTCCCATTGTCACGGGCGAGAAACATACCTCAAGCATATCATCCACTCTTTTATCCAATCGAGGGTTCAAGCTAATTGGATCGGCATAGAGCCAAAAGAATAACGTGCGATATCTATGGAAGTGATCTATCTATCAGGGAAATCCGTACAACCAGTCGATTATGCAGACCTTGGGACGAGATCAATCTTGGCTTGTGCGCTGATTATTTCGCTAGGCTTCCTTCCAGTATCTCTGATGATTTTGAGGCTTCGAAGGACTTTTCGAGAGTCTTTCCAATGCCACCTCGCAGCAACAACAGGGTCCAACCAGGTCAGGAGTGAATGGAGAGAGAAAGCGTCTTCTGGACAAGTTGCCGCGGAAGGTGGCTGCTCAGGTAATGAGTCAAATAACTCTCGAAGAACTGGTGGAAGCTCGGACAAGCGTTGTGAAATCTCAGGGGACAATTGGGAAGACGATGCAGAAGATTCGGTTGCCGTTGAATAACGGGAGGCAAGCCTATTAGGAAATATAAGGTGTTGAATCCAGTATGATGTCCCACCGACAATAATAGGGACTTGATTTTTCTTGTGGGCCTCGTCGATCTGAGGTTGTGTGAGGTAAAGAGCAAGCGACAGAAGTTACAGTCCATACAGCCTTGGTAGCGTCGTCTATCCACTGACCAACAAGATATTGCTCGCCAGGCCGCTTGAAACCCATGAGCTGGTGCGGGACACCACACATTTGTAGGGTAGGAATTTTGTTCGTTATGACATCGAGACCAGCATAAACTTGCATCGAATCTGCGTTGATAACGGTAGCGGCAACAGAATGGGCATTGGCGAGAGACAGAGCGAGTTGAATAGCAAGCTTAGATTTGCCTACGCCTGTTGTTCCACAGATTGCAATGACTGGGAGGAGAGACATCGCATAACACACCGGCAGAGTCTTTTCCAGTGACTACCGTGGCACTTCAAGAATACTAATCGCATACATAAACACAGCACAACATTCTTCCTCTTCTTCCGCTCCCAATTACATGTCGTTTCGGGCTGCGTCGAAGAAAGTTCACTTGTTCAATATCTCTCCTGCACCTGGTTCTCTTCATAACGTACGCATATAACATCGTGGCACTTTCGGTCATATGTCTCATCAATCACAGCAAAAACGCGTTGGAAGAGGCCAAGGTTCCGGAAGAGGTGGAACTTCTGGTCGTGGTAATAATGGCCAAAAATCTAGGTCTGGTCCCGGTCCCAAGCCTGGATTTGAAGGTGGTCAGACACCCATCACAAAACTAATACCAAAGAGAGGTTTCGTCAATCAGTATGTCAAATCTTTGCCTCTCCGGTCACCACAACATCTAACAAATTTTTCTGACAGGAATGCCAAAGTTTATGCCCCAGTCAATCTGGACCGGATACAGCATTGGATTGACCAAGGTCGTCTAGTCTCTTCTCCTGACAAGCCCATCACTGCTCGTGACCTCTTGTTAAGCGGCTGCATTCACGATGTACACGACGGAATTAAAATCTTGGGTGATGCAAGTACATGTTCTTACACACAGTAGTCGACACACTAATATTTTGTTTCAGGGTCGTGAATTCCTGACCACCGCCATCCATATTACGCCTTCCCGAGCCTCCAAATCCGCTATTGCCGCCGTGGAGCGCAGGGGTGGCTCCGTTTTCTGCAAATACTACAACGCTCTGGCACTTCGAGACTGTGTCAAAGGTCGTCAAGACAGAATTGCTGCCGCCCCCACCAGGCGAACTGATATCGGTGCGTGATAACTTCATTCTTTGTCTTACGCACCTGTTGATTTCCTTCCAGAGTGGTATACCGACTGGAAAAACAGGGGTTACTTGGCACCAGAAGCTGTCAAAAAGATGCCTGCAGTGGAGGAACGAATCAAGGAATTGTCGCGAGAGCTCAGGTTGTACAAGACTCAACACTTCGAACGAACTAAGTAGCTAATTGGAATGGTACGTTTTGATGATGGGGAAGATGTCGACTGATTTGTTCAACCTTTGTCAATGGATTTTTGGCCCCCCGGTTCCCCCTCATGTTACGACGGATGGAATCTTACTTGGAATTTCATATCATTGGTTTGAAACTGTATGTATATAAAATAATCAAATTGACATCGGCAGACTACGGTCAGCTAAACTCTGGTGAGCAAAATTCCCCTGGCCCATAGGGCTAGACGTAAAAACAGGTTAGGAGGTCCATGCAACAGAACTTCTGGAGCCAAACCTTCGATGTTAGTGACGTTAAGCCAGCAGAGTTTTCGCTAGTGTGACGCCCACTCTGAGGACCTGGCTTTGGCTTTTGACCTTGAGCAAAAGCGTCCAGAATCTTCTTGCTACCTTCGGGAGTCAGGTCCTCCTGTAAAGAAATTGATCTAACGGTCCTGCAAGTTATGTAAGAACAGGAATTAACCCACATAGAAGTCGTCGCCGACGACGAGCATTGGTGCATTACTGCAAGCACCTTGACATTCTACTTCAACGACTGTAAACTTTCCATCCTTGGTCGTTTGCCCTGGGTGAATTCCACCGAGATGTTCGCATACGGCGTTGAGAATGCCAGTGGAGCCGCGAAGCATACATGGTGTTGTCGTGCAGACTTGCACAAAATTCTCACCAATCGGTTCACTTACAAAGCGCAGCGACGTCAGTGCAAGAATAACCAAGAACAGAGCGTAAAACTGACCGGTTGAACATGGTGTAAAAAGTCGCGACCTCGTACACTCGCATGGGAGGCATTTCTAGAAGCTTCGCTACATAGTTCATAACACTGATGCTAGTCCATCCTTTATTTTGTCGTTGGCCCAAGTCGAGCAAGGGAATGACGGCGGCCTTTTTGTACTGAGGCGGGTAGTGGCTGATGATTTCTTGGGCTCGGGAAAGGTTGTCCGGTGTGAATTCGAATGCGATCTAGGGTTGACTGTCAGGCGCGAATCGACCCACGTATGGTCGTTATCCTGACCTTTGGGTTATTGTAAGGAGTATCCCGGTGCTATTGAGACGAGGTTAAAAGACTACAGTGGGTAAATTCGGTAGGGAGCCGACCATAAAGAGGGCATCGGAGCGTCTTGGCACAGTCGATGAAATTAGACGAGCTGAAGGCAGCCGTCGTGTAGAAATAGGTTGCCTGGCTAATTTCGTTGCCTTCCACATCTTCTTCAAGCCAGTCGACGAGCGAGTTACGGAAGAATACTGGGTGTCACTAGTCTGCGTCACACAACCGTTCACGGCTCTCACTCAACGACCACTCGGAATACAACGAAGACGCCTTAATAATGGCAAATACAACTGTCCGAGGTGCTCAGGCCATCCACGGTCAAAATCCACAGGTAATTGTTGCGACGTCTATTCGTCCTGCTCGTTCCCAGCTAACAACCTTAGTTTCTAGTAGAAACAATCATCAGGAATCGTATCTACGAATCTCCCTATTGGAAAGAACATTGCTTTGCACTGACTGGTGCGCGACCATGTTAAATGTCGAAAATAAATCTTCAATGCACATTCTAGCCGAGACCCTTATTGATAAAGCGATCGAATTGCACAATGTTGGCGGAGTATACGGGAACCAGAAGCCGACAGAGTTTATGTGTTTGCTCTTAAAATTGCTACAGATCCAGCCAGAGAAGGAGATCCTAGTGGAATATCTACAAGCGGATGAATTCAAGTACGTTCATACATTAAGCCGCTCTCACATCAGAAACTGGTCTGATTTGTCGTTAAAAGATATCTAAGAGCTTTAGCCGCACTATATGTGCGAATGACTTTTCGAGCCGTAGAGGTATATGAACTGCTGGAGCCTTTGCTGAAGGATTACCGAAAGCTGCGGAATCGGCATATGGGTGAATCATGATTATTTTCAATCGTTTCATTCCATGTACTGAGTTGTTGTCTAGGTGGTTACGAGTTGACATTCATGGATGAATATGTGGACAGTCTATTAACACAAGAAAGAGTATGCGACATCATACTACCTCGTTTGCAGAAACGGCAGATTCTAGAAGAGAACGGCGATATTGGACCTCGGAAGAGTCGTCTGCTTGACGCGATGGAAGGAAAGAGCGAAAATGGAAGTGAAAGGGGAAGAAGTAGGAGCAGGAGCAAAAGTGGCAGTCCAGCTCGAAGCAGGGGTCAGAGTGAAGGACGTAGCGTCAGCACGCGCGCTAGTGGGTCAAGATATGTTTCAAGAAGCCGGTCAAGGTCAAAATCAAAATCAAAATCCAGATCTCGCAGCGGCTCTCGTTTCATCTCTGTCAGTCCCGTTAGATCTCGTTCTCGTTCGGGGTCCCCTGATGGTATGGATGTCGAGGCGCCTTGAGTGTTTGCTCTTAATTCTAGTCGTGTAATGTGTATGCATGCGTTTATAGCTACCTGGTTCTATCGAATGGTTGACTCGGCGGTACGACCTGAGCTCTCACGATAATCCTTTAATCGTTCTTCCATTGCAGGCATTTGGGAAGAAATCAATATATGGGTAAGACTAAGAGTGAAGTCGTTGCACACTGATATCAGTTCGTCTTGTGGGTACTGGGGAGTTTTATTCCGGATTCAATGAAGTGAAAAGAATCCAAAAGCCACGTGGTATAGAGATACTCGGTTCACCCGTCACAGCAGCTATCAACCCGAGTGCCTACTGTCTTTTCTATGGCCCCAAAAACACGACGTCGGTCCACTCGTAACAAGACTGGCGATTCGCCAGAGTCAAAAAGCGAGCCTCCGGTGGCTCCGCCAGCAGATACACAACCGGACCCAGCAACCGCCTCCGACGAGAAATGTCCAGCTTGCCATAACGAAAACAACGAGACATGGGACATCGCGGATAAAGAGAATTGGATCAGGTGCGATGCCTGTAAGTCCTGGTTCCACTGGCGTTGTGTTGGCGAGAGTGGGGACCTGGAGGCAATCGACAAATGGTATTTTATTTTTTGCCGAGGATTGTGAATTTCCATATGACGGTTTTGCACTCAGGTATTGCAAGGACTGTTTGAAAGAGGATAGTAGTCGGTCCATAAGTTTCAAGCCTCCTACACGCAAGTCGGCGCGCAAACGAACGCAGAGAGATTACGCGGATCTGCATACAGGGGTCGAGTCGGACCCAAACAGATGGCTGCGCATGCTGCAGGGGAAGGCGATAGACCAGGATGATTTCAAACGAATGAACGGTCAAGATGTCAACTTGGCTTGGTTGGAGCAGGATGAGCACGCCATGCAAGAGCCTATTGTCATCGAGAACCCAGAAGGGCTCGGAATGAAGATGCCGTCGAGTGATTTGACTGTTCAGCAGGTTGCGGAAACTGTAGGAGAATCGACACAAGTTGAAGTCATAGGCAAGTATCCATAATTGATTCTCTCCTTTGCAGGAGTCTTATATGTGCGTGTAGATGTCGCCACACAATCGAATACGCCTGGGTGGACTTTAGGCAAGTGGGCCGAATACTGCTCCACAGAGGCCTCGGCACGAGACAGAGTCAGGAATGTAATTTCGCTCGAGATTTCTGGAACCAAACTGGGTGACCAGGTATTACCTCCGAGGCTCGTTCGTGAAATTGACTGGGTGGAGAATTTTTGGCCTAATACAAAAAAAGGCAAGGGCCATCCTTGGCCAAAAGTTCAACTTTACTGTCTCATGGGAGTTGCGGGCGCATGGACTGTGAGTGTTCTAGCCTGTAAATATCCAATTTTCCAACTAATGCGCAGATGGAAGGATTGGCATGTGGACTTTGCGGGTTCTTCTGTCTACTATCATATCCTGTGGGGAGAAAAGGTACAATTTGAGATTTCTCTCTCAAGTTATCATTTTTGTGACTCTCTGAAAGGTGTTTTATTTCATCCGTCCGACACCTGCAAACCTGGCTGCGTATGAACGTTGGTCTGGGACCGATATCCAGAACCATACATGGCTAGGTGATTTGGTTGACAGAGTGTGTAAGGTAGAGCTGAAACAGGGTAACACTATGATAATTCCGACAGGATGGATTCATGCAGTGGTGAGTGTGTAAAAAATCACAGTTTCTTCAGAGATACATCGTTTGCAGTACACGCCAGTCGATACTTTGGTTTTTGGAGGCAACTATCTGCATTCTTACAATGTTGCAACGCGTGCGTCAATCAGAACCCCATTGTGTTCACCTTTGTGTACCTACTGACAATTGGGACAGAATTAAAGGTTAGAGATATTGAGAACGCAACCCACGTCCCAAAGAAATTTAGATTCCCTCTGTTTTCTCGGTATGCTTAACTTCGTCTTTCAGATTTATGCGTCGTTGATCATTATCCACAGATTGTGTTGGTATGTTGGAGATAAATACCTGCGGGATCTAAAAGGGAGAGAAGAGTTTTCTGAACGGGTGCTCAAATCTGTTGAAGCACTTGCAGATTTCCTCGTTTCTGAGGCCAGACTCATGGAGCGTGGTTCGGACGGAGCAAAGAAAGAGGCAAGGGAGCAAGTGCCCGGAGACCGGGTCAAGGATGCGCCAGCCTTGGCAAGAGAATTGAGGTGGAGGGTCAAACAGGCTTCTGGACATCTGAGTGACGACGATGGGGAATCCACGGTCAATTTGAAGGTCAACGGCGTCAAAAGAAAGACGGAGGATGACGAAAGTACGGGTCTTTTCAGACACTTTCAACCAAGAAAGTGGGATCAAATCAACGATCGACCGACTGAAGAGGAGAAGAGGACTATTACAACACGGAGGTCGGAATCACTGGAAGGCTGGACGGAGGCGTGGTTGGATAAGCCTGAGCACGAAGATGGGGAAGAAGACGAGGTAGATTTGTGTCGAAAACGGACTGTGATCGTTAAAACGAGAAGGACAGAGAGTGGAATAGAGAGACAACGAGTAGAACGGGTGCTGGAACAGTGGGTCTGGCACAGTAAACCTCCTCAAGTCGAGGATGTCAAGGTTGAGTAAGTACATAGTACACAGTAGATATGTACTTTTTTCTTTTTTCTTATGTTTGAGAAATGGACGAAAGCTGTGTGTATTTATCATCTGTTAAAGTCGCCGTCTTGGGGATAACTTTGAATCGCCAAGCCCAAGAACGTAACTTTTCTGCAGAGTTTTTCTTGTCACGTTCACGCACCACCTCGTGCCCTCACTATCATCTACAATATCTGGCCTGAATTATCACAGCAGCCTGGAGACCACAATGTATCAAGCTGACGACGCACAGACATTCTCTCCCATTGATCCTCAGAATAGACGCCAAGGATTTGTCCAGCCTTCATGGACACCCGGGTCCGTTCAAGACGAGTATGCATCTCATGGCGGAAATTATTATGCTCAACCAATTTCATGTGAGTTTTCCATGACGCTATCTTAAAACCAGCTTGGACACGATCAGACCTTCCACTATCTCACCACATATCCTAACTATCTGCACGCAGCTCAACACCCTCCAGGACACGCTCATTTAGATCAGGCTCCGTCATATGACTCTGTTGCCGTCCTCGAACGCTTTTCCTCCATGCAGATAAATGACCCAGTGCCTCGTGGAACCAGCGCCATGTCTTATATCCCGGATCATGTCCCTCGCCCCGGCACCTCGCAGTCAGTTCGCGTTACTCCTGGTTCCCGTGGGCCTGGATTGCCCCCTGCACCAAATCAGGGAAGGATCGCTCGTCCACCTCCTTCATCCGAGGCGTCTTCCGTTTATTCTGTTGACAATATAAGTGGACAGCATCACGATCCTTACTCGGAAACGAGTGATTATCTGTCATACGAATCCTCAACAAATGGCCGTAATGGTAAGTCTTGCATTTCCCGTTCGAGGAGGGTAAGACTCACAGCTATCCGTCAGGTGCATACAACTCGTCGGATAATGTCTCTGCATACCAGCAATTTCCGACATCTACCGCGTATCACCAGCATGGTGGGTGATATATCCATCATTTGCAAATTATTCTAGGGATGCTCATTGCTAATAGATTATAATAATTTGTACGCGGCTGCTTCCGATGTCTTGGGCATGGGACCACCGCCAAGTCAGCCCGCAGGACCTCCGCCTGTTCAATACGTTCCGGCTGTTCCAAACTATCGTCCGACACGACAGTACACGGATACCAGTTTATCATCAGTCGCTTCAAGTCATTCTGCTCCTTATGAGATGAACCACGAACAGCCTCTATATCAAGTTGGCCCTGGCCCTCTCCCGCCGTCTAATGATGCTCCTTCGGATGCTGCGGACGACGACATCGAGATGCGTCCTCGGGCAAGTCGGGCAGGTACTACGACTACCGTTACCCAAAGAACTCAGAAATCCAAAGCAATCGATCTCAGTGCACCTCCATACACGAAGGAGTATATCGACCAATACAGGCTGCGGATAAAGGACGATCCAGATCCAGAGGCACATTTTTTGTACGCTAAGTATCTGATCGATGCTGCCAAGAAGATCGGGGCTAACGCAAAGGACCAACGTTCGGTGAAGAAATATCGAGATCTGCTGGTGGCGGAATCTCTCAAGGTTATGCGAAGGCTCGCCACACAGGGCGATGCATACGACGAAGCGCAGTTCTTCTTAGCCAATTGCCATGGGACGGGAATGTTGGGTTTACAGGTTGATCACGAACGCGCCTATCACTTATACCTTCAGGCCGCTAAGCAGAATCATCCAGCAGCATCTTACAGAGTTGCCGTATGCAACGAAATCGGTGCAGGTACTAAACGAGAACCGGAGAGGGCAGCCGCTTTCTACAGGAAAGCCGCATCCTTGGGCGATACGGCAGCAATGTACAAGCTCGGTGTCATCCTTTTGCATGGGTCCCTAGGAGAACAGAAAAACCCTCGTGAGGCAGTTGGCTGGTTGCAGCGAGCCGCGGAACAAGCGGACGAAGAAAATCCTCACGCACTGCACGAACTTGCCCTCCTTTACGCGAGTCCAGCCGCTCAAGTTGTCCCATGTGATCCCGCATACGCCCGGGAGCTTTTCACGCGAGCAGGGCATTTTGGATACACTCATGCTCAGTTCAAATTAGGGCAGTCTTATGAATATGGTAGTCTAACTTGTCCTGTGGATCCTAGGCGTTCGATAGCATGGTACACGAAGGCAGCAGAAAAAGGATACGCAGAAGCGGAGCTGGCATTGAGTGGGTGGTACTTGACAGGTAGTGAAGGCGTTCTAAAGCAGAGCGATTCGGAGGCGTATCTTTGGGCACGTAGAGCAGGGAATCGAGGACTGAGCAAAGCAGAGTACGCTGTTGGATATTATGCAGAGGTAGGGATCGGCATAAAGCAAGACATCGAATTTGCGAAACGTTGGTATATGAGAGCTGCAGGTAAGTTTGATGTAAGTGCATATTGTTCAAATACTCACGAGTGAGGGATTCAAGCGCAAGGAAACAAAAGGGCGATGAATCGTCTGACGGAGATGAAGAGAGCGGGAAACAAACGGACGAATATGGCGCGGCCCACTAGGCAGCAGGCGAAGGATGAGTGTGTAATATGTTGATGATGTCGGATGATATTCAATCCACCGATCCCACTTGAGATGCAATTATATATTTTGTAACACGCTCTTTCTGTTACTTCTTCACGAAATCGATACCTGCTCATGGATGAAGCAACGTCTGGCGATGTGAGCTTTGCTTATATATTAACCAGGACCGTCTGCTCGCCGTGCTTAGAACGATTATCTATTCAAGATCTCTTTGTTGGCCCATCTTGACCCTACGCAGATCAATTGTCTGAACGAATCTAGTCAATACACGTTGAAATCGCTTCTAGATTCAACCAACCAGTCTGGGTACCTTCTCAGCGATGCAGACGAGCAGCTGTTGTTGAATATTCCGGTGGGTGTGCCGGCAGCCTGCAAAGAGCGCGCGCTCTTCTGACCCACACATATGGTTTTGGTTATCTCTCAAAAAGTTTAATCAGACTGTTCGGATCCGGAGTCTCGTCTTGCACACGGCGAATGTCTCGCAAGCACCGCTCAAGATCAAGCTTTTGATCAACCGGCCATCTGTTGGATTTGAGGATGTCGAGGATGCGGAGGAGGATGAGGTGGCTCAGGTGCTTGAGGTGACGAGGGAACAGGTGGCGGAGAGTAAGCGGATACCGTTGCGGTTTGTCCGGTTTCAGTCGGTCAACAGTCTCCATGTATGGTTGTTGTTGTTGTTTTGTTCCGTTGTACGAGCTGATTTTTGTGTTTGGTTGTATGGTAGATATTTGTTGCTTCGAACCAAGGGGGAGAAGACGAAACTCGTATTGATAGTTTGGATATCTATGGGATGGTTCCTATGTTGTGAGTCGGATACTTTTTGTCTTGCTGTTTGATGATGTGCCATCTGAATTGGTTTTTTTTTTAGGGCTACGAGAGATCTGAGTGGATTGAAGAAGCAAGATGATGATTAAGCACTCTCTCTCGCATGCTGAAAGATAAAAAGGGATTATTGATGATAATAGTCTTAGACGATGTAGACGATTGTGTTCCTAGGCAAGTCTTTGTATTGTGTTTTTACTGGAGGAATGAACGGAATGTGAATTTTCTATAATCATTGCGTTGTGTGGGACGGCGGACGCAAGAGTCTGCGACTCGGAGAGATCAAGTGAATTTTTTACTGGGACATTTATCATCGGGAGACGAGGATCGGCGTCTTCGACGAGAGTTGCAAGATGACTAGTAGAACTCACTGTAGATCGTTGCATCCCTCGTATCTCTTTGGAACAATTAAATAAGTGACAATCTTGCTTTTTTTTCTCTCCAAAAAATAAGAAGCCGTTGAAGAGCACTTCAAAAAGATCGCCGGATGAAAGAGTACAAAAGTGTCAATACATAAATTATACACAAAAGTGCTCCTGGTGGACTAAAATTGGGGGGAAAACGGACAGAACGTCTCGCATATACTTAAGCTTTTGTCGGTTTCTTCTGCATAACCAATGTGTTGCTAGAGACAAACCCGCGAGGAGAGTGAGCGAGAGGAGCGCAGTTACAATTTGAGCTCCGATTTCATGTCGTGAGATATTTGGCCGGAGCTCGTCGCCGAGACTTGATCTGGTTTCCCTGTGGTTTCCTTCCGTCTCCCAAAGCAAGGAAATGAAGTAGAAATGCGTTGTGATGAAAAAAGAGAAACTGTCGTAGCAGTGTACAAGTGGCGTTGAGAACTTCCTGGTTGAGAGCACATAAAAAATTTGAATGGGGAGCAAGTCCGGGTCGGATCAACGCGATGAGATCCTCGGTAACCACTATGTAGTAAGATACGCAGTCCCCGGGCCACGTCTGCAATATCTCTCCAAACGGTTGAGCTTCTTCAAGTTGACAACAGCTTATGATCTCCTCAGTCAACAGACAAGCTTTTCTATGTAGATGCCGCCAGCCTGGGCGCTGTACGGTAAGTAACCTTGAAGTAACCTAATCACAAATGATCTCTGAGAGATCAAACCGTGATCCACGGAATCATTATTCAGTTTAGTGAAATCAGTTGTGTCATACTCGATTTCCGTGGTCTTTGAATGTTTGAATGATGGTAGCATGCAAGTACGCGAGCTTCGGTTTGTCCAATAATAAACGCTTTCATAGCGGTGCTATTGCCGCCACATGCCACTGCCCTCACGCCTTACTAATCTGTCAGTCCGATTTTAACAACTTGTTGAACGCTACCCAGGCCATTCACTTCAATGGACTCTCCTACTCCCCGCTCGTCTCAGAGCGCGGACGACGACTGTCTTATACCAATGACTAACATGGAGGAGATTGTAACGACTCCCAAATACCCTACCAACACATCCGTGTATCATGACAATGTCGATTTTGAGGATGGACTAGACAGCGAAGACTCTGGTGGCCAGGCGTTGTTGGGCTCGGAGGGCAGAACGCGTAGTAGAGAGAGGTATCTGGCTCACGGACAGGATAAGTGGTATCAAATTAAAGCTATTGCGTTGGAGGTAAGATGCACTGGGCTAAATGCGCCTTGGACTAGACTGTAACTGACATCACTCCAAAGACAGCACCTTCGCTGTTATTCGCAACCTTTGGCGCTATGTTCACAGGCGAACTCATGGACAAAGTCCCTGTTTGTCTATTTTCCCCCCTCTAATCCGCAGTAATGAACCAAACATTTCAGAATTGGATAGCGATGAGACGAATTGACGAACTCATCATAATCATCCCTGTCATACTTAATCTCAAGGGCAACCTTGAGATGAATCTTTCTGCCCGCTTGGGAACAGCTGCAAATATGGGTCAACTGGACAACTACAAGACTCGCCGTTCTATCATTGTAGGAAATCTTTCTCTGTTGCAAGTACAAGCTACTGTAGTATCATTCATCGCTACATGCGTCGCTTTTTTCCTCGGATCGGTTATTCCAGACCCAGCCCTACCTGTGTCTTCTGGGGTGGTTGGAAGATTCATTGCACGGTCTTTCTACTCTGGTGTCACCTCACCTACCCACCACGTTTACGCAAGAAAACCAATACGCCCTCATCCAAGTCCAAATAAAGCAGCGTCTCCTCCTGGATTGGCAGGGTAGGGTATTTTTTATTTCTAAGGTTATGCGCAGTTCAGACGGGATTCTTTTTATAGATTTGTGATGGTAGCGGCTACATCTATGACTGCTACCTGTCTATCAAGCATCATCCTCGGATCTTTCATGTGTGCTCTTGTGGTTGTATGCCGCAAATACGGACGAGATCCAGGTTAGATCATTCTTCCTTGCCCAAGAATTCATGACCTCAGCGTAGTCTTTCACAGATAATATTGCTCCTCCCGTAGCATCCTGTTTGGGTGATCTAATCACGTTATGCCTCTTAGGCGTTGTCTCTAGCATATACATAGACTTGCTGCAAGTCCCTGTTGTTCTTATTATCATCTCGCTTGCGCTGTTCGCCGCCGGAGCTGGGTGGACTTATGTCACGCTTCAAAATCCACATACAAAGCCCTTGCTTCAGCATGGCTGGTCTCCTCTCCTTGGCGCTATGGTGATTAGTAGTGGGACCGGCATAGTTCTGGATATCTTCGTCAATCGTTACACGGATTTCGGTTTATTGGCGGTCGCCATAAGCAGTCTGTATCTGTCGGAAATTTGCATTGTCTGTCGTTCCTCATCTTGTTTTCAATAGGTTTACCAGGTGGGGTTGGTTCCATTTTCGTATCCAGGCTATCGACTGCTCTACACGCAACGGCTTCTTCCCTGTCCTCGATATCTATTCAAAAATGGACAGATGATAAACCCCAACCGAGTTCTCGTCTCGTCATGATCATTCTGTCCACCGTTACTTTTCCCATCGCTATAGCGTTCCTTGCAATTTTACATGGCGTCGGGTGGCTTAAAGTTCCCATCCTATTTATCGTATTCTTTGTTGTGTTCTTTTGTGTCGCTGTACGTCAATTTGTTACTAGGGTTCATCCCTCACTCACAAGTTCTCCTTTTAGATCGTTGCATCACTATTCATCGCGAGGGGCTTGGCCAACCTACTATGGTCGAAAGACTTGGACCCAGACATATATGCACTGCCGATCCACTCGGCATCGATGGACTTGATTGGCCAACTGTTACTAGTGGGTTGTTTCGAATTGGTCGCTGCATTGGGTGGTCGCGTTCGCAGTTAATAGTTGACATTCTTATTTAACATCGCACTCATCCATACTTAATCTCAAGACATAATGTATTCGTAGCAGCACATATTATTTTTGTAGGACTTTAGCAGTTAGATTAAAGCCTAGGATTGGGACAGCATTAGACGTCACTTTGTGGGGGCAGATTATTGATTGTTACTTACTTACGCTACCAGTCTGTCTATTGATAATCAATGATTATACATAATGAACATTGAACAAACTCAACTGCAATTTATTATCATTCTCAAGAGATCAGAAAAGGATTGACATCAATTGAGTCAAGTTCTCGTCATCAAGGCACCCCGGTCCATTTACTAGATACCCTGTTGTTACGAGCCGGGCCCAGATGGCAAGGAGTCGGGAAGGCAAAGCGGCAACTTTTGCAGTGATGACAGGTTGCTAACACTATCAGCGATGCACGATAGTATCCAATGTAGAGTAAAGGTGATTAGATTGATATTGCAGCAAGGAGGGGGAAGACATCATGTATCATGAGCGAATGAAATGCGCGATAAAAACGCTCTTACATGTCCGCAGCCGAGCCTGGCGTTCGGAGATATGAGTCACCTTTAGGACGATGGGATGATGGCGTTCGTGTTCCTTGTCTTGCTATATGTCCTCGGATTGAATCTAGAGTGACTGATCTTGGAGGGCTAAAGCAGTATTCTGGTCACTTGCACGCGCATATAAGAGCTCATTTGATCATTGCGTGAAAACGGAAGAGCGGGTCGGGATGGGGTATGTGGAACGGAGGCTCTCGTGGAGCAGCCTTTTGATTTGGGCTTCGTTTGGTGGTGGTGAAAACGACCGTCTCTGGCGTATCGCAGAGTTGTGAGAGCGTTTGCAACGCTGAGAGGGGGGATCGGGTGTCACCTGGCACGCACTTTTGATGAATATGGTTCACCTTGCGTTGACGCGGTACTACTTGAGCGCGTGAGCAATGACTTTCGGACGCGCTGCTGCTTATTCATCAAATCGATAACAAGTCGCACACAAACCACACAGTTTTGGCGCCTACATACTACTGAATGCCTGGCCAGCCTTTGTCGTTCCTCCTAGACATCTCTTACCATCTCCCCCATCTTCCCTTTCTAGATGGCACCGAATGTCTCAGATGGTGATCCTGCGCCGTACTCTAATAAGGGGTAAGTACCTCATTCGTTCATCAAGAGGTGATAAAGAGACCTAGTCATTACTTTACTTGTACAGCCATATTATGCGCGGCGTTGGCAAACAATCAAGTGGGTTTTTCAAGGGTGCTACCAATACCAATGCTAGCAATAGCCAATTTACCGACATCACTGGCAATGTGACAAACACACAAAATGGTGATGTGACGAACACGCACAACGGCGATGTGATGAGCATATACAACGGCGATGTGACAAACATATACAACAACCTCCCATCCAAAACCACAGAGGCACTCGCCAAGTTGAAGCCCATAGACCGCACTGGTCATTATGTTCCGCCTTGCATGCCTGGGACAAGGGAGTACGTTTTTGAGGAGATAGAGAAGTGGCTTGACGATGTCGACGAACCCAATATCCTCTGGCTTAGCGGTAGCCCCGGAGCTGGAAAATCCACCGTCGCGTCGAGCATGGTATCCAGGCTCAGCGACTCCAAACGACTAGGCGCTTGCTTCTTTTTCAAGCAGGGAAATGCCATACTCAGCGATCCCTCTCCGTTATGGCGGACAGTTTCATACGACATTGCTCGACGTAATCATAAATTTGCCCATGCTCTTGTTAAACCATTGACAGAAGGGAAAGTTGATCCTGAATGGTCCGATATCAACTCGCATTTCACGTATCTGATCAAGAACCCGTTGGAGGAGTGCTACGGCCGATCGACATCTCCCGTTATCATCATCGACGCGCTTGATGAATGTGATTCTGATAGCGCGCATGAAGCGCAAAGGGAGATTCTTCTGGACACTCTCGTCCAATGGTCCCATCTTCCGAAGACGTTCAAGATCATTATCACTGGTCGTGATGATCGTGTCCCTGCCTCGTTCCGTGCAGTCTGCAAGAAGTTGGTACTTCGCACTGGAAGCGATGCCGACACGAAAGTAGACAAAGATATCCGTCTTTTTCTCGAGACAAGTTTCAACAAGCTTCCTGATTCCACATTCAAAAGACGGCCACGACAACAAACCCTCGACGACTTAACTGCACGGGCCGAAGGTCTTTTCATATGGGCAGAAACAGCCAAGAGGCTTCTGGGAGGTGGTTTACCTATAGACCAGTTGAAACGCATCAGTGATGGTGATCTGAGAGAAGGAGAAAAAATGAACAAGTTGTACGAACAAGTTCTAGCCACAGCATTCCGAGATTCCAAGGGCCGCACTATCGAAGTAGCTAAGCTCACGCTTTCCGCGATTGTCCTTGCCAAGGTTCCTTTCCATATCAACGAACTGCATCTTTTCGTGTCAGAGGACGAATCATCAGTGGCGTTTGTTCTCAACAAGCTATCATCTGTGATCTCAATTGGAGCCGAAGACAGATCTATTCAAATTTGGCATCTGTCCTTCAGCGAATTCCTATGCGACCCAAACCGGTGTCCGGAGAAGTTCTACATAGACCGGGACAAGATGAGCGGCGACGTCGCAATGTCATGTTTTCATCATATGAAGAAGGAGTTGAAGTTCAACATCTGCGGTATAGAAACGTCCTACCTTCACAATGATGAGGTAAAGGGTTTGTCGAATCGAATCGAGAAGGCTATATCCGGTCCATTGTTGTATTCCTGCCGATACTGGGGGGGCCATCTTCGAGACACGGTGGCCACTCCATTGGCTCACAACAATCTCTTGAAGGAGGTCAAGGACTTTTTCGACTATCGCTTCCTTTTTTGGCTGGAAGTCATGAGTTTGGTTAAGGAAGTTTCGGTAGCCAATGCAGTACTTCTGACTGTGATTCCGTGGATCAAAGTAATTTGTTTTTAACTGTGATCACTTCTTCCTCTTCTTAATGAGACGGTTCTTGCAGAAATCGGACACAAATCTATTCGCCTTTGCCAGAGATGCCAGCAGATTCATCGTCAATTTCGATGTGCCTATTTCACAGAGCGTTCCGCACATTTATTTATCAGCGCTACCTTTTTCGCCTGCTCAATCTTTAATCGCGCAGCAGTACAAGCAGCAAGTTCCAAAAACACTTTCCGTTGTTTCGGGACGAGATCAGAAGTGGCCAGCAATCACAAATATTTGTCGTGGCCACACGGATGAAATAAACTCTGTTGCGTTCTCAAAAGATGGCAAGTGGGTTGTTTCAGGATCGGATGACGAGACCATTCGTATTTGGCATGCGGAGACGGGTCAACCTGCTGCGGACCCTTTCAAAGGTCATACGAAGGCTGTCACCTCCGTTGCCTTCTCGCCTGATAGCTCGCAGGTTGTCTCTGGCTCTTGGGATAGAACAGTCCGTGTCTGGGATGTGGAGACAGGTAAAGTCGTGGCTGGTCCCTTTAATGGCCACCAAGGTTACATCAATTCTGTCGCTTTCTCGCCAGATGGCCGGAAAGTAGTCTCAGGATCGGAGGACAAAACCATCCGCATTTGGTACGTCAAGATGGATCAATCAGTCGCAGATTCTTTCAAAGGTCCTTTCACAGGCCACGAGGATCGTGTCAATTCTGTCGCATTCTCGCCAAATGGCTGGCATCTTGTTTCTGGGTCGGACGACAAGACTGTTCGCATTTGGGATGCTGGAACAGGTGATCAGACAGAGATTTTCAAGGGCCACACGGATGTCGTCACTTCCGTCGCATTCTCACAAGATGCCCAGAGGGTTGTCTCAGGCTCATCTGATGGAACGATTCGCATATGGCATATCGGGACCGGTGAAGGAGATATATGTTCATTTGAAGACTGCGTTGATGCTATCACTTGTGTCGCATTTTCGTTATGTGGCAACCGAGTCGTCTTAGGATCATCGGACGATGCCATTCGCATTTGGGATCTTGAGAAGGGTCAAGCCGTTGTGGGTCCTTTCAAGGGCCATTCCGATTGGATTGGATCTGTCGCGTTCTCCCCTGATGACAAGCAGGTTGTTTCAGGATCTTATGACAAGACAATTCGCATTTGGGATGCAGAGACAGATTCACTAGCTGCAGTCCCCTTTGAGGGCCACATGGATGCTGTTACTTCTGTTGCTCTTTCCCTTGATGACAAGCGGATCGTCGTAGGCTCAAATGGAAACGTTATTCACACGTGGGACGTCAGAACGGGTCAACTAGCCACAAGTCTCTCTGGCCATACAGATAGCGTCAACTCTGTTGCAATCTCGCAAGACGGCAAGCGGATCGTATCAGGGTCGAATGACAATACCATTCGCCTTTGGAACTCTAGGACAGGTCAACCATTTGCGCGTCCCCTTCAAGGACATAAAAGCCATATCAATTCTATCGCAATCTCACAAGACGGCAAGTGGGTCGTTTCAGGATCAGATGATAATACCATTCGTGTTTGGGATATCAAGAAGGGTCCAGTCAGTGCAAAGGTCTTCAATGGCCATACAGATGGTGTCAGATCCGTCGCGTTCTCGCCAAAAGGCAGATACTTTGTCTCAGGGTCAGACGACAAGACGATTCGCATCTGGAATGTTGAGAACCCTCTTATACTTGCACCTCCCTTTGAAGGCCACAAAAGCGTTGTTGCTTCTGTCGCGTATTCACCAGACGGCGACCGGATTGTCTCAGGCTCTTGGGATAGAACGGTCTGTATTTGGGATGTCAAGACCAGACAGCTCTTCGCAAGTCCCTTTGAAGGTCACACAAAGTGGGTCAGATCCGTCGCGTTCTCACGAGATGGCAAGCGGGTTGTCTCCGGATCAGATGACAGGACGGTTCGCATCTGGAATGTCGACGACAACGAACATGCCGCAGGTATTTTCTATGGCCACACGCATAATGTCACTTCGGTTGCGTTCTTACCAGATGGGAAGCGGGTCATCTCAGGATCGTCTGATGGGACGGTTCGCGTTTGGGATATCGGAGATCGTCAGACCTTACATGTGAGAAGATTCATAGTCGTATTTTACTGACAGGACGCATACTCACTTTTTCCCAGCTTTATGGTCTTGAGGCGGATTATTTTAAAGAGACAGGATGGTTACGTAGGCAAGTTCGGGACAGTAATAAAGGTCAAGCTGATGAAGATCAAATTGCCAACGTTGGAAAAGAATCTGTGCTTTCTTTCTGGGTCCCGCAATCGTATAGGAAGGGTTTATGTAGTTCAGAGACTTCGGTTATCTTCGGCACACGTATCACCAAGGTTGATTTCAGTCAATTTCGAGATGGTAAATCTTGGACACGATGCTACAGTGGGTCAATCACGCCGGTCGTCATCCCGACTTATCCTGCTGGCAGGGGCCCAGCTGGATCAGCCTCTCCCCCTTCAGCTGGAACATGGGCTCGTGTCAGACAAATAATGAAAATAGGTGATTTAAAACAGAAATAAATTATAGTCATGGACAATTTGTATCAATAAGACAATTTTGTATTTAGCAGTACTATTAATCTTCAAGTCAGATTTGTTCTATGTGGCTACTTATCTATATATTGATAAGATAATAAGGGTTTTTTTTTGGAGAATTCACCAAGTGATTAATAGTTGTTTACTGTCCAAGTTTCCTATTGTATACAATTAGATATTAAAATAACCCAAAACTAGGAAATGTGTATAAAGAGACAGAATTATATAATTTCTTATGATTTCTTCCCAGGTGTGATGTAATTAACCAAACGTCTAAACCATCCTTTCTTCTTACTTGGTGGTTCTTTTGAGTCTAGTGGAGTATTGTCCTTGACAGAATCTTCATCATTCACTGTAGAGCTGCCATTTCTACTGATGTTAACATCAGGTGTATTGATTGTAGTCTGGTTGTCATTTGTCTTAATTGTGGTGGCAACACCAGAGATTTTATGAGTGATCTTTTGATCTGGTGGCTAATAAGCAGAGTCTGAATTTAGCACAGAATGTTCAAATACTAGTTAGCAAAGATGGTCCACATACATTTATTTTCCCTACAGAGGTTTTACTCTGTAATTTCTTAGTAAACACAGGCAAGACAGAGGATTCTGAGTTGATAGACTGCTTGTAATTGAAGATTAGCAAATATAATTCTACCAATAATGAAAAAGTGATTTGACACACATTTGTCTTGTCTGTAGAGGGTCTACTCTGTACTTGTTTGTCAATTGTGGATATAGTAGAGGAATTCTGAATATTGGATTGCTAGTAATTAGAGCATCACATCAATATATCAACTTCTAGTAATAGTGTAAGGAGGAACTTGACATACCTTTGTCTTAACCATAGCAATTTCACTGAGAGCTAATTGATCAGCAGTTGTATACTCTATAGTATCCTGTCTCTAATAACCAGAATCTAGTATTAGATAATACTCTTGATAGTTAGAGAAGATATCAGACCTTTGGTTCAATACAAACTCTGTCAGGGATAGACAGTGCTATCTCTATTAGGGTCTCCAAAATATGTGGTGTCTTTGATTCTTGTAATACAGAAGTGCCAGAGTATAATTGTAGATCTTGGTTGCTAACAGTTGGGTTGACTGCTTTTGCTGTTTCCAGTTTCCCTGTGATATCTTGTGAAATTATCAATGGGATAAAAGGAAGTATATAATCTAGAGGATAGATCCAACCTTTCAAAATGAAATCCTCATGAGGCTTCCAACCGTTACCAAAAATCCTATAGCCATGACCACCAGACCGTTTGATGAGTATATGGTGAGTCCGGTCAATAAGGATAAATAGAACATGTTCTTTCTTTCCCGGAAGGCTGCTGAGTGCTTTTCCAAAGTGTAGAGGCTCCCTACGGAATTCTGAATCATAAATGTGCGTATCCTCCGGAAGGTCGTGGTAGAAGTAAGGGTTTTCAGACAGAGTAATCAGGTTTTTCTGCTTCAACATCCACAATACCGCACTCAAGGACAGGTTGCTGCTTATCTTGCCTACATGCAGAGTAAGCTCAACAGCCTCCGATTCTAGAATTGGCGTCCTACCAGGTATCCACTGCTCATTGTTTGTCAACGGTTTTCTACCCACATGGAGATGAACCAATATGGTGTCATGGCATGTTGGATCGCCGACATCCTGCAAACCGGATCTCGGTGAACTGTTCATACCTATATGCAGACGCCAGCTTACCGTTTGCTCGTTTACCCTCTTCATCAAGCGAAGTCGTTTCTTAAAGACTTTTTCGTCCTTGTCCATCGCTTCTTTCATTAGATTGGCGACCTCGTCCAGCTCCTGCCAAGAGGCCTCGTTCAGCAACCTTCGCGAATGTAAGGATTGCATAGTTGATCGCTACTCACGCCATATTTCAGACAATATCCACGAACTTGCTCTCGGGCGATCTCATAGGCTTTGTCTGCTTCGGGTGTCATATCTTGCTTAGCAAGTACAGCTGAGTCGAGGGCTTCCTCAGCCGCAGTAACGACACTGTATAACACGCAAATGAGTAGCGAGGCGTCGTCCGATGTGTATAGTAGATGCTTACCAGCCGAGCGCATTGTGTTGGTCGATATCGTAAATGGCCGAACTCCTCCGAATACGACAGAACAATACCAGCTCGAGAGACTGGAAGTAATAGGCGCACCCAATTTTCCCAACTTGCTTTCTGAAAGACAGTTCGTGCAGGACAAGGGCAACAACCATGGATCCAGGATGATTTGCACAGATTCAGCGAGAATTAACGGAGACGGGCGAATGAAAAGTGAGGCGGGCACTTAATCAAGAGAAGTAGCATTGCCCAGCGTGCTCTACTCGTGTTATGAGTCAGTGTCATGTAACTGATCTGACTCGTTGCTAGTTCAAGGCATCATCAACTTCAACATTGCTTTCGGCTGGCGATCAAGACTGCGTACCTGGAACTTCCCGCATCATTGTAAGAACGAAGAGCATTGCACGTGGTATTTTGGCTTCAGAACGTATAATTCAAGGTGAGGATGCAAAACGCTGCGAGTAACAAGTGCAACAAATGTAAAAGGTACAATGCGGGGTATCGTAACGGGAGTGTAAGATGAATGAAGGCAGAAGAAACGTATGATACGAGGTCCTTCACAAACGATCTACAAATAGATGTGGTACAGATCCGATAGGGGCATGATCATGCAGAGAGATTAGTATATACCGGGTTACATAGGCTTCTATAATCTCACGTTCGCAGCACTTCATCAACCTGTGAATTAGCCCTTCTGGGTCCTCCTCCAACCGTCGTCAAGGGCGTCTTCGACCAAGAAGTTGTACCAATATCTGGATATCGGAACGGTAGCCAAATGCCATAGAGCGTGCGCATCAATGATGCGTCCCCACGGCGGAAAATCGAACACTTCTAACGCAGTAGCGGCAGTGGTAAGAACAACAAATGCTGCAGCTTTGGTAGCATATGCAGGACGATACGTTTTTGGTTGGAATGGAAATCTACGCAGTGGTGAATGAGCAGAAGGAAATGAGTATGCTGCCCATAACGCGTTGTGGGAAAGGCCGAGGACTAAATTGAAGGCTATGTTGTATGAATAATCGAAACGAGTAGGAATTGCGAGATAGGCGACGTGTGCGAAGTATGCAACGAGACAAATAAATGACCAGAGTTTGAACAAAGAAGTTCTTGAAGGCGGTGTGTGAACGTGGGACGCGAGTTGTCTAGGAAAGGGGGGGTAGATGTGAAAGAACCTAATGACGGAAAAATACAGCGCAAATAGTATTGCTAGTGCGGCAGAGAAATAATCAAGTTTCTCGGTGATCGATAAGTCTACAGTGGGGTGAGTATCGGCTCAGCACGTTCAAAGAATAAGTTGTGAAATACACGAGCCTCGAGTATGAAACACGGATGACCAAATCCACGCATTTACGCTAACAAAGGACCAGACCATATAGAATGGTTTCATCGGATGGCCGTCTGGAACCTTGTTGCGCACAAGAATTGCTCCCCGAATGTGTGCTAGACCGTTCAACACGGAAAACGCGACGGAGACAGGCTCCTGGATGCCCGTTAATCGTATGAATGGCCATTTGCCAAAGTATTGATGTATACTTGATCCAAGGACTACCGCTTTATCGGTGATGACGTGCATACATCGATATCTGCAGTCGTCCAGACAGGTCCATCGAGTGAGCCGAAGTGCGAGAGAAAGATTACAGTCGTTGGAAGTGTTGGAAAGGCAGTAGTATACACATTCTCCGAATTCTTTAGATCTATCGCCGGACGATGCAGACACTAGCACAACGGCGAGAGCCAGCAACAATGGGTTTAGCACACGAAACATAACCTTGAACGTTTCCGAATATAGAAAGCAAAAGTTCGCGTTGAACCTCTTGAAGCCCACCTCTTCGTCTCACTAGTACTCTCTCTCGTTGCTTGTTTCTCTTGTTCTCAGCAATCTACGGGTCGCGACCTGACCTCGAGGTTGGAAAATCTGCAGCAGTCTCTACTAGATTCACGGATTGTTGTAGTCATCAATCCGGTCCGAACGACTCATCGCGCATCGTTCAAGAAATCATTCAGATTGTCGTGAATAGTCTGACTGTTATTCAAGGCTTCATCATGGTTCGTGCATCCCAGGCAACCACATTCTCTTCTACTCCGTACTTTGATGATCGAGGTGTATACGGATATGCACAACCGATAACGGAGCATATGAACGTGAGCCGTATTAATTTATGGGGATGGATGCGGATTTAGCAGCTGAACGGAGTGTAGCCGCACTCCCGTCCAATAGTTTCATATTATTTTCCCGAAGGCATGGGAGACTATCATTATGGAGTACGTTTTTCTTGACTAAACTCTCCTGATCGTGCCTTATCAGCTGCATCAGCAATACCACCCCATGAAACCTCATAGGCTGACCCTTGTCAACGCTCTGGTCGTTGGATATGGCCTTGACAAACAGATTCATAACATATACAACCCTCCAGCCGCGTCTAGAGCCGAACTATTGGGGTATCATGACAAGGATTATGTAGATTTTCTTGCTCGGTAAGCACTAATAGTTTTGTCTTTGTCACTGACTCAACATTCGATGCAGTGTGACTCCAAGAAATCAGAGCGATATGAAGCACATGATTGACAATTTCAATTGCACCGAAGACTGTCCAATATTTGCAGACATGTACGAATTTTGCCGCAAGTACGCAGGATCGTCTCTGGCTGCTGCACGGAAGTTATGTGCTGGCACGACAGATATAGCTATCAATTGGTCTGGAGGACTCCATCATGCTAAACGTGGAGAAGCAAGCGGTTTCTGCTACGTCAATGATATCGTATTGGCAATCTTGGAGCTTTTAAAGTAAGGCCTTCGATCTTTGAGGTACTTATCCGATATAAACGGTGCAACAGATATCACCCACGGGTTCTCTACATCGACATCGATATTCATCATGGAGATGGCGTAGAACAAGCCTTCTATTTTTCAAACCGCGTAATGACTGTCTCATTCCACAAGTACACGGGTGATTTCTTTCCTGGGACAGGAAAACTCGACGACAACGGCTCGGGTTTGGGAAAATATTTTTCTCTCAACGTGCCATTGCGGGATGGTATTGATGATGAAATGTATTTGACAATATTCAAGACTGTCATCGAAGACACCATAACCGCATTTCGACCTACATCAATCGTTCTTCAGTGCGGGGCAGATTCTTTGGGATGCGACAGACTCGGCGCTTTCAATCTATCCATAGCTGCTCATGGCGAGTGCGTCAACTTTGTGCGAAAGTTCAACGTACCACTCCTGGTACTAGGTGGTGGAGGATACACTGTCAAAAATGTGGGTCGGTGTTGGGCATACGAAACAGCAGTATTGGTTGGCGCATCTGTTCCCGATGAATTGCCTAGGACTATCTATGATCCGTTCTTTCGAGACTCGCAATGGAAACTGCATCCTCCATTAACTGGGAAGGTCGATAATCAAAATTCCGCTGCCTCATTGCAACGAATCACGATCAGCATACGAAATAAGCTTAGATATCTTCAGGGAGCACCAAGCGTTGCGATGTCAGAACTTCCTCCCGATCTGGACCGTTGGGTTGAGGAAGAAAAGCGGTTGAACGATAAGAAAATGGACATCATGGTAGACCATAGGCACGATCGCTCGCTGGCTCAAAATGAGTTCTACGATGCGAACAATGATGTAGACCAGGACGAGGCAGGAAAGGTAGCGAGAGGTACAGCCGTGGGCCGAAGAGCACGAGGGACAAGACGAAGGGGTCGACCAAGAATAATGGCGGTCGCACCGCCGTCATCTTTACGGGTAAATGCGGACGATGATACGGAGGACTCTACCCCAGCACCTCAACCTAGGAGAGGCAGAGGACGGGGAAGAGGAAGAGGACGCGGCCGTGGAAGAGGTAGAGGAAGGCCGAGACCTCAAGAACCTCAAGAGTCAGAAGATTCCGTAGAATCCCAACCAGAACCAGAAGTGACTCCGAATTCCCCCACACCTATGGACCTCGAGATTGAAGATGTTTGATATGATTCAGTTTCAGTGATGGCACGCACCCTGGTCTCGCTATAACCAGCGCCACAACGTGAATCAACATAACGGTCGTTAGGTTTTGTCGAAGTACTTGGACTGGGTATTGGAAGACACATTCGTTTTCTCCAAGATATGATTGGTTGCAGTTCACTTTATGCCTAACAGCATCTCGCTGGATCTTACTATTTGCTGTTATAGTCGTCGTACATCAGGTGTGTAAATCAAAAGGGTTGAGTCAAATTCGCCATAGCATGGCTTGAAATCTCATGAAAGCGACTCCTCCACAGATCTCGTGCCCTTGACCGGCTCAACGGTCGTTCTCATGCCGTAATTTGAGACTTCTACCGGTATCATGCAGACATTTCTCGACATGTTGCTCTCAGATAATAAGCCACCGGTAGCCCAGTGATGACCGGATATTCTAGATCAACCTAATATCAGCTGTGTTATTCCTTCTCCGCTCCTGACCCAACTGGTGTTTGTATATCTATCCATGGCCTTTGATGTCAAAATTAAAAGACGGTATCCATTGTTTGGTTCCCTGCTAACAGTGAGAACAAAAAACTTCTATATCAAGATGATGCTTACACCCTTTGGTGATTTCAGAACTCAGGAGACGCTCGGACAGCGACAGGCCATGACCCTTAATTTTTGCGCTCTATGATGATACGAGAAATGGTGACTAATACAGGTTTGAATCCAGATATCAGCTATGTCTGCGGTGTATCTCGGGCTGGGTATTATTTCCTCGGCTTTGGGACGATTTGATTCCAATTGTGTTACCTTCGTCGTTTGTGCAGGGATACAATTTATACGACGTCATTTCATCTGGTTACCTTTGTTACGATGTTCCAGACAATCACATACTTGTGCTACGTATATAGTTAGACTCTGGAAACTAAATATCCAGTGTTCTGGCAACGACTCTTTTCTCCCCACTGGTGGCCTCCTAACTCTTTTGCGGAGAGTAGTTAAGATATCTTTTTTCCAATGTCCGCTGGGGAACAGGCGATGGTTCATGATGGACCAATCGTCGATAGTTTGCCCTCGCCTGTACATAATGTCGGGGCCGTTTCTCCCGTTTGCAAACCATGCCAGACATGCATTTGTGCCATTGAATGGCTCGTCTCTACAGTACGTCTAATGAGTCCCTGTCTAGTTCTTCACTTTTATGACAAGTTTTTACCCTAGTCGTACAATGGCTTTGTAGGTGGGTTTATGTCCGATCCATCACGTCCTTGTCCGACCGGGATCAATTTCATTTGCTCGTGTCTCTAGGCAAGGCCGCAATGTCGTTCACGGCGTTTGCTATATGTTTGATATTCAGGGCACAAGGTTAAAAGTGTGCGGCGAGCTTCCTCCGCAAGTAGCTTTGTTGGTGAAGGCTTCTTTTTTGCTGTTGCACCACCCCAAAGGTTTTTTTTTTCGTTTACCGATTCCCTTATGATTTATCACATTGTCAGATTGGTATAATGTACATCTTGGAGCGGATGGATCCTCAAAAGCAGGAATAAGTACAAGACCAAAGTTACCAAGGTATGCAAGGCACAGGAGTTGCGACGACACCTACAGCACCAAACCCAAAAACGCAGGTGCTAGCGCTGAAAGACCAGTCCATTCATAATTTGGACTTGGCTTCCACTCCTTGATCGTAAATTTCTTTCTTGGCCCGCTCTCGCAACTCTCGTCTGAGCAATTTCCCAGCAGCACTACATAACCATATTAATGACCGAATAAAGGCGAACTAGAGCTCGAGAAGCGAACCTTTTGGGTATGCTTTCTATCACGGCGACACCTCCTCTTAGGTATTTGAATCGGGCGACCCGCGATTGGATCCACGTCTGAATATTGCGTTCAAATGCCAACTGGTCTCCTGTAGTCTTGAAAGGAGCCTTCACAACTACGTATGCCCTGTAGTCCACGATGATCAATAGGGCTGCAAAAAGTATTGTCGAAGATTGCGAACCTAGGAAGTTCTGTGGCATCTTTTTCAGAGTAGACGCCGATAACTGCAGCATCCACAATGTCAGGGTGTTGCAGTAGTATCGTCTCTAACTCAGCTGGCGGTACTGTAGAATAAATCAAGTGAGCGTCATAAAATTGAGGTGTTGTAGCTCAAATACCTTGGAATCCCTGATAAAATTGTCATTTTTGTATAGTTATAGGAGAGGCGCAAAAGCGCACCTTATACTTGATCAACTCCTTCTGCCTATCAACGATATAATAGAAGCCGTCGGTATCCCGGATGGCTATATCCCCTACATTGTAGATCAACAAAGTGAACATTATAAGCAGAGCTGGGAAGATCTAACCAGTCTTGAACCATCCGTCTGGTGTAATGGCATTTCTGGTAGCAGACACGTTGTTCAGGTAACCCTAAATCTATAAATGAGAAAGAGAAAGGCTGATAGGACGAGGAACAGAATGAACCTTCATGACTGTGGGTCCGCGAATCCAGAGCTCGCCAGCTTCACCGGTCTTTACGTCAAATTTGTCGTCGGCTACCAGCCTCGCCTCAAGATTTGGGAGAAGAGGACCAATAGACCCCACTTTGGTTAAGAAAGCCTCGTTCGTGCCGAGATGCGTCGTTGGTGAGGTTTCCGTAAGTCCATAACCTAAAAAAAAACTAAACATTAACAATGTAAAGTGGATGTGGATAGATGGAGCTCGGATGACCTTGAGTAATGGCAACATCTGCGCCTACAGAGAGAAGTTTCTCATGCAACACTTTTACCAAGGGACCTCCAAGAGGCGCAGCACCTATTTTGAATTGTTTTGTCAAGACCGGGGAGTTTATGAAAATGAGAAACTCGAACCTGACACAAGGAACTTGAGCGTCTTCATCGAATACGTGATTGTTGCTAAGAATCGCCTTTTATATTCAGTTACGTGTATTTCAACGGACAGAAATCATACCTGGGTGGTGTATAAGCAATAAACAAACCGGTGGGACAATAAGAGAACCGGTGACTTTGTACTTTTCAACGTATTTGCAGAATTCATTTGGTTCGAATTTGGGCATTATCACCACAGGGATACCAACGAAGAACGGGAAATGAATAAGCTTGCCAAGCCCTGTGGACAAGGGGTTAATTTGTGTTATTTATATGGACGAATTGCTCACCGTAGATATGGTAGAAAGGAAGGCAGCCGAGAAGTACGTCAACACCACTAGTAACACTTGGGAAACCAGATTTGACCATAGAAACCACGGAGACTACGTTTTTGTGTGTTGTCTTTGAAATATCGTGGTAAATTACTGGACTTTCGAGAGCTGTCAAACATACCTCTACACCTTTCGGCTTTCCGGTTGTCCCGGACGAATAGCAAAGATACAAGGTTTCATTGGCCTGGGTCCCCGTGAACTTCTCTTCTTCTTTGAGGCTCTGTTTACCTATAAGATCATCCGTACGTATGTACTCTGTTCCTGAAGACGGTTCGCTCCAATCCGCAGTTATAATCCTTTTCTTCGCCTCGGAAGGGCTAATTTGGATGGAGTCGAACATAGTCAGAACTGTGCGTATGAGTGAAGGGTGTACGAAGATCGCTTTTGCACCACTATCCACATATTGATGCTTGAGCTCGGTGGAGCCGTAGGCACTATTTGCTAAAGTGATTCGGAGTCCAGCGGCAACACAGGAGAACACCATGACAGGCCAGGCGATGCTGTTAGGGCTGAAAATCATGACAGTATCACCCCTTGTTAGAGGGACTCCGCCCAGCTTCGTGAAGGAGTTGCGAATACCCCAGCCAAGTGTTAATGCCAGTCCTTTCAATTCTCCGCGAGTGATGACCCTGCCTGAAGAGCCATCTATGAAAGCCGGTGTGTTATCAGGAAACTGGTTGTGCGACCGGAACAAGAAAGTGAAGATTGATTCGTCTGGGATCGATACAGACGCGTATGGGGAGGTGTAAATCGTCATCGCAAGTGGGGATGAGGGAATAAACGGTATCTGTCGCTTGCAGGGTATAATACTGAGGATATTGGGTCTGGGGAACAACACCGGCTATTCACTATTCATCATCCGGTCTGTCCTCAGCTGAGTCTGCAACCGGCGGCCCTTAGTTTCCTGATCTGGATATCGGTCACTCGTGTTTCCTACAATGATCTGCCATTGATTCTTTTGGAAGAGCGGCTTTCTGTACAACGAAACACCAGCCCTCCTTCGATTTTCTGTCTAGCTGCGCATGAATGTCCTTAGTCCTGATCGCCACAAAACCGAGCATGTTTTGGGTCTTTTCACCCATTGACTTCGTGCAAATGATGCTGTCATCCACATGCGAGTCCTTCAGCGCCCAACGCTCAACACCTGTGCCCTAAAGCGCATACTGTATTACGGCCTCTGATGACCCGACTTATTCTTTCGTGCTTGGATATTCCATTGCATAACTTGCATGGCGTCCACGTCATAAGATGTATATGGTACAACGGCAAGGTGTTTTTAAACTCGAAGAGCTTCAGATACGCACGTTGCAGAACATGGAAATTGGAAGCTCCCCAGAGCAACTAGTCAACGATGTTACTTATCAAACGTTCCTCAAAGCGTTCGTTGATCTCGTTGCGTGTTTACAACGGTCATCGGATGCTTGGTCCACTATCGCGCTCTCAGCTCCACCTTTCTTTGCTTCGTCTTTCTTAAGTTTGGTGCGATAAGTGCTACTTGCTAATTGATTTGCTCTTTGGGTCCCTCATTTAGCTCTAGCTTTGACTCTCGGTCGAAGTTTGTCCGAGTTATGCCACCTACACGTACATTGTAACTCACTGAATCGCCGTCACTCCGTTTTCGGAATTGCGGTGTCACTACTATGAACAGACTACGCAAGCGCGATATTCAAATATCCCAGAATCGCTACTAACACCTCCCTCTTAAATCCGCCTGAGTCTGTGCTTCATAGTAACGTCTAGCCATGGCGGCCACTAATGATAGATTTCCGTTCTTCTCTGCTTACTTGGGTTGTGGGCTTCTGGCGTTAAACTGTTCAGTTGAATGGGATATCGGGCATCCATCAGTCTGGTACTCCGAGGTGACAGATAACCAAGCCCGAAACTTACTATGTATGGTCAGAAGTGCGGGATTACGAACGAACCCGGGGTTAGTTATATTCTTAAACATCATGTGCCATGGCCGTAGTATAGCTTATATATCCGCTCTTTCCTTTGCCATTCAAGTTGAACAACCTACTGCGATTCTTAACAACGTTGGGTTTTGTACTAAGCAAGATGCATGAAACCTCAAGGTCGCATATCTGAAAATTTGTTTGAAGCTTGGTGTCTGGACTGCCTAGCTATGTAGGCGGTTACACCGATCTTCCCAGTGCCCAGACGCTAACTTGCTAAGGCGCTGGCAACTCGGATGATTGACAGTTGTTGCCAAGAGAAGAAGGCGGAGTCTCAAATTACAGATACAAAATCTGGAAGGAAGGGACCCCCCTTCCAGATTTCGCGTCCACGGAAATGCATCCCGTTTTCAAGATGACCCATGTTGGATATTCAACTCATCCCACTGTTCGCGGTTCATATCATGTTATCGCCGAGGCTACAGCTGCAATTCATTGCTATGTATGTTGGATATTCCGAGTCGACTCCGAGTCACCCTACAGATTCCTACAGTTCGCGGTCCATATCCTCGCAGATCAACGATCTCCGAGGTTACAGCTTTAATTCATTACCATGTCGATGTCTAGAACACCTTCAGTTCTGTGACTACGTGGCTAAAACAAAGGAACGACCTGGAACAGTCTGCCTTATGCTTTATAAAAGTCGATACGCAGCATTTCCTCTGAACTCCCGTTCCCTATGACTCGTATGGAGGAGATGAATATCAATCCCGACGTCCCTATAGCTATCGGCTTTATAATCAGCGGCACCGCTAAAGAACTCGCCCCCCGCCGTCCTTTGGATGACTCTAGTGATACCCATGGACACGTCTACGACGATGACGACGACTCGAGTAGTCACAGAAATACTGGTACTCTTGACATGGCGGACAAGTTCCTCGACCCTGAAAAGGCCATCACCACTCTTTCAGATGAAGTTGGTTCGAAGACTATCTACGCAAGTTCTAATTAGTATCCTGAGTTCGCATCGTGGTTTCCTAATAATTCCTAACCTAGGTTGAATTTCTGGAAGGAGACACTCGCGATCCGAAACAGTTTTCAAGAAGTAAGAAATGGGTCATCACGATTGTCGCTTGCGCGTTCTCGGTTCTAATATCAATGAACACCTCCTCATATACCATTGGGTTCCCATCCATGGAAGCAGACTTGAATTGCACCCCTCTTCAAGCTGTAATAGGGCTTAGTGTTTATAGCCTCGGAATCGGTGTGGTACCTCTCGTATCGGCCTCATTTGGCGAAGAATTCGGAAGACAGCCTCTTTACATAGTCTCTACCATTGGCTTCAGCCTTATGCATCTTATGAGTGCCTTGTGCGTTTTTTTCTAGTCCGACGACTCGTCGCTAATTTCGATTCGACCACATCGTAGAGCAAGGAACGTCCAAACTATAATTGTCGCCCGGTTTTTATCCGGGGCTTTTGGGTCTACTGCCTCCATTATGGTTGGTGGAACTATAGCTGATATATGGTGTACTAAAGAGTAAGATCAATGTACGTTTGCATGACGTGTTCTGACGGATGTTGATTCTAGGCGTGGCCTGCCAATGTCAACATACAGCTTAATCATTATGGG
>QLOR01000965.1:0-26981 GCA_003313825.1 Sarcodon aspratus
GCCGCCTGCGTATCGGTCGCCTAGGATGGAGCCACCGGGGAATGTGGGTTATGATGATGAGTTTCCGTTACCGCTTCGTCCTGCTGCCTCGGTTAGTTCGCCTGGTGGAAGGCAGGTCTCGGGGCAACGTTCTCTTCCTGGGTTACCGCCATCTGCGACGACAAAAACGACGACGACGACGAATACGAGTAAACCTTTATCAGTCGGGTTACCGCGATTATCTCTCGGACAGGATGCGTTCTCTGACATTTGGACAGAATCCATTTTTTCGTCGGTGACTGGGTCAACGACAGCTTCTACCTCTGGTTCTGATATGTTCTCGTCCAAGTGGGGGCTGGATACTCCGGAGTCGCGGACGACGCTTTCATCTGCGGGCTCACCGAGGCCACTCGATTCACAGATCAAGTCGATCTCGAGCTCACAAAAATCTTCTCCTGGCTTTTCTCCAATGTCGACCATTCCAGAACCGTCTTCGAAACCGCTTCCGGCTGCACCAACGCTACACATGCGCGTAGATGTGGATGACCAAGCTTCGACAACAGATCTGAATGGTATCTCGCAAGTTTTAGAGCGGCAGGATAGGCTTATGCTGGACACCAGTGATGATAGAGGTAGAGACAATAGGGATTCAAACATGTCGAGCGCTACTGTGACGCACGCGACCATTGTGCGAGGTGTGGAGATTGCTACCTGGGCAAGGGCTAACGTGGTTACGACATCTCCTGGAAAGCACGAAGAGAAACTTGCAAGTCCAGTGTTAGCGGCGCTGTCGACAGATACTACGCCCAGACAATCTGGCGTTACCGGAGTCTCTGTATCTGCTACGGGTGACCTTGGTTCCCCGGTGATCATGGCTCGTTCACCTTCGCCTGGATCTTCCTTCAATTCACATTCGAGTTTCGCCATGAGTTCCTCGTCAAGTATAGGATCATTGACACGGCCATCGTCCATGTCCTCTGGGTCAAGACCGCATACTGCTCCTGTTGTGATCGGAGATGTAGATGATGAGCAGGAACGAAGACCTGATGGTTCTCCCTCTACAGAGTCGCCCCATTCGTCAAGCAAAACGCATTTCGCTACGGAGGGTGTTCAGATACGCGAGTCCATGGCGGATGTGTCGTTTGTTGATTTCGACGACGACTCTGAACCCGAGGCACTTCCGCCTTCGATGGCTGTGATGCCACTGCGTACTAGGCCTTCGATCAAGGTCGATGGATTGCCAGCCATCCCGCCTGAGCAAGCAAGCGGGACTAGCACTGTGGATCATATGCTGAGTACGTGGACGGAAGGACTGGGTTCGATCTCGCCAGCTCAGAGGTATCGTGGATGGCTTTCGGAGGTGCTGGTGCCTTTGGATGGGTTTATTGATGATAAGACAGAGCCAAGAGACCGTTATGTGGATTTGAAGGAGATTGCTGAGGGGGAGTTTGGTATTGTGTATGCAGCAAGAGTGGCCCGACCGTTGACGGTACCAGCTCCTGGATGTGACGAGGTACAAAACGCGAACGAATTCGTTGCTATCAAGGCCGTTCCTATATTGCCTTCTGGCTCTCCGAAACTAGATGATTTGAAAAGGGAGTTGACCGTCATGAGGGACGTAAAGAATCCACATGTGTTAACAATGGATGGGCTTTATGTAGACCTTGTGGAGGACTCGTTGTGGATCAGGATGGAGTTGATGGAAAGGAGCTTGGCCGACATGGTTACGCTGGTAGAAGACGGGGTCGTCATTCCAGAAAAAGTTATTGCTAGGTTTGCGAGTGATGTGAGCTTTTCTTATCTATCTAATCTGGATTTGACCATGCTCAGTTGTCATGCCTTCTTCCTAGATCGTCGTCGCGTTAATTTATTTGCAAAAAATGGGCATAGCACATAGAGACCTTCGATCAGACAATTTATTATTGAATAAAGACGGCGTTTTGAAGATCGGTGTGTAATTCCTCGGGCTTCGGTTTTGTCATCCAGATTATGCTTAGCTTCTTGCTTGATTTTTTTTCCAGCTGATTTCTCGAATGCTGCCAAGGTAACTCCCGAGTCACCAACATGCTCAGATATAGTGGGTGTCATTTACTGGCAGGCGCCGGAAGTAAGAACGTATGTCTCTCTCCTCGCGTTTATCGATGTTGTTGAGCGCTGACCTGGGGGACTTTCGTGAAGCGGATCATATAATCCTCTCAAAGCTGATGTCTGGTCGTTGGGCGCAACAATCTGGGAGATGGCCCAGGCCGAGCCGCCGTTTACCGATGCCCAGGGTGCAAGTGACCTTGGCGACCGGTGGCCTGCGCTCCGGCAACCCGAAATATATTCACGCTCTTTTCATGATTTCTTATTGCTATGTTCGCACCCGGTCACGTCTAGACCGGATCCAGAAGCTTTGGTCACGGTGAGATTTTGTTCTCTTTTTTTGCTTTCGTGCTGACGTAAATTGCGATATGTAAAGACACCTTTCATACGCAGTGCTTCGAAACGTGCTGCCGTCGTACAGCTTCTCGCACAATGTAAATCCATCGAGGAAAATTTGCCACGTCGGGAGAGCAGCGATTCACAAGGGACGATATCTCAATAATCTATTGTTTTTTATATACCCTTGGCTTTAATTACCAGGCGTTTTTTCCCTCCCTCCTCGCTCTCTCTCTCTGTCTGTCCTTTGCTTTTTTTGATCTGGTCCGATCAACCCACCCCACTCCCTTGCGCATTGACCTATATTTCTCTCTTGCTTGTTCGTCATTCTGTTTACGATTTATTATCACTCCACGTAATCCTCTTTTTTTTTTTTTTCTACGTTCATCCATTTATCATCGTCTTGCTCGTTTTCTGCAAAATCACTCTTATGTGCATGTGTGTGTTTGTGTGTTTTTGATGGGGGCCATATATACATAGTAGGATTTGATTGCTCCATTTTTTTTTACGGTCTGTCTGTCCATACCATTCTACATCGCTCTTTTCGTTTAGTTTCTTCTTATATATATATCTATATATCTCATGATTTGCTTGTTGTATATCACGAGTTTTTTTTTGGTTTTTGGTATGTTTATTTTTTTTTTTCCTTCAGGGGGGGTCCGTGCTTGTTACAAATTGTCTATGCTGCCGGCTACTGTTTCTACTATACTTTTGAATTTACGTGTTTCGCGCACGACGGTGTCGTTGTCATCTTCTGCGAGCTCGGCGATGAATGTCCCTGTTTCTGCAACGAATCCTGGTGTGAGAGAAAAAAAGCGAGGTTAGCGCGCGAAATGAAGAAACGAAGTTGTCTGAAAGGGAAAACAGTATGTGTTGATTGAAGGAGAGAACTTGCCGAGTAGTTTCTCGCCATTACTCCTCCAGAGGCGTTGAGCACAATCGAGTGCGAACATCCTCTGTTTGGGATCTTCAGAGCGCGACTGCATCAGGACCTGGAGGTTGATGCTTTTGAGGAGATCGGTATCGTCGGTTATGGCTGCTGCGAGGCCGGATATGCAGTCTGCCAGCGCGGATTTTCTGGCGTCGGCTATAGTGTTGTTGTTGGTGCTGGTGCTGCTGCTAGCGGTGAGCTTGATGCTTGTGGGTATTTGTTGGATTAGAGGTGAGGCGAGCGAGCGCAGTTTTTCGTCTCGCCAGAATGCTGTTGTTTGTGTGTGTGTTTTTCGGGGGTTCTGGTTAGAAGGAATAATATATAGGACGGAAGAGGTTCGACTTACCGCCTTCATCCACCTGGAACGTTTTTGCCAACGTCTCGATGAGACTCGTCCACAGGTCTGGGTCTGGGTCTGTATACTTGGTGAAAGCTTTTAGGAGATCGGTGAACGAGTTGGTCATGTACGACATATAGGGCGTCATCAATCCCTGAGAGACGAGAGTCAACGTAAAACTTTTCTGGAACGATTAGGTGGCGGAACCGACTCACTTTGAAGAAATCGAGTAGAGCGATGTATATCCGACAAAAGACTACTTGTTTCTTGGACTCTGTTTGAGAAAGAGTTGTGGTGGTGGTGAGAGAGTGATATGGAGAGCGGAAGTCAGATGGTTTACTTACCAGGGTCGTTCGTGAATGCCCAGTCATAGAGCTTTCGGAAGAGAGGTTTGAACGCCGTATCGTTCAGCTTGACGACGAGCTCGAGGAAAGCTGCTATGGTTTGCTGTTCGGCCTGTATGGATGGATCAAGCATGATTGTCAGAAGCAATATTTCGGGCAAGCAGAGAGCGAACCTTGTCATCTTCAGGTGCGGAAGTGCTATATAATGTAAATGCTTGCAGAAAAACGTTGTACAGAGGACGTAAGTGCTGAAGCACGTCAGGGCGCGCGGCCGCGTGAAGGCTCTTTTTCAATAGATTGAAAAACGCCGTTAGACGATGGGCATCCTAGGTTTTAAAGATCGTCATCAACATTTAAGCTAGACAAGGAGACTATATGATGGTACAAACCTTGTCTTTTGATATCGATAAGGCGGTCCACGACTCGCAGAGCGTAGGCAAGAGAACATTACTTGGCACACGCTTGGCCAGATTCTTCATCAAACTGGACGTCATCGCGGCTTTGCTTGTCCCACATGATAGATAAAGGTCGACGACCGGATTAATCTCTTCACTGGCCCAGAATGATGGGATGGCAGACAGCAAACCCTGCAGTACTTTCAGGGAATCGGTAGCGAGAGAAGACGAGTCTGGTGATCAATATACATCAATAATCAGTCCAATTTGAAAATAATGAGCCCACGTTTTTCAGTACTTGTGAGTTCCTCGAGTGTCACATGTACACACTCCTGGACAATTTTGCGGAAATGAGAGATGATACGAGGTCCCAGTTTAATACTGTGAACAATTTAGAGGAAGCAATCGCAAATATAAGATATGGACGTACGATATAGACGCAAGCGCGCTCATAGCAAACTCAGAGCTTTTGTGGTTTTTAATCATAGTCAAAACCAGAGGAATGGTGTCGCCAAGCACGTTTTCTTCGCCAGCGCAGACAGTGTCCCCGATTGACTTCAATACCTTCAAGGCAGATGTAGTTAAAGATTGGCTCCCGTCTTTTGATAGTACTCCAATGATGAATTTGATGATCTTGTTGACGGAGGGGGTTGCCTCGCGGCGGAATTTTTCTGTCATCCTAAGCAGTTGTTCACCGAAAAGATCCAAAGCACCAACTTGCACCTGCTATCACATCAGCAGTAGTACTGTTGACAAAAACGAGCCGATAATACCTTTTCATCTGATGCTTCGACCAGAACCAATATAGAACTGACGAAATCGCCGACAGGGAGAATATTGAGGAGGCTTGTCAGACAGACACGGGAAGCAGCAGTAATCTTCTCCAATTCAAGCTGTGGATCAGCAACGCTAGAAAGCCCGAGTAATAGGGTCACGAGCTCGCTGATGCAGTTACTCTTGGAAGAAGTGATTGGCTGCATTTGCTTCAGCGCATCATCAGCGAATATGATCAAGGCTTGTGCCCTTCGCTTTGACGTGACAGAAGCTACGTCATCTTCGCTTCTGAGAATTCCGCATCAGTTGCTATTCAAGCTAGTAGCATAAACACTCACTGGCTATTATCTAGGAATGTGGTTTCTGGTTTCTCTGGATTCCTCATGTTGAAAATTATACGCTGGGTTTCTTGGACGACTTGAATCAAGACCTAATAGAATATGCAAGGAATGAGAATGTAGTAAGGACGACATGTACCAAAAGATACTAACATCCATCTGAGTACCAGACGGATAATGTTGAATCAAGGATAAAGCGATTGTGAGCGAGTTATGTGCATCAGCACTGCTCTGCCTCGCAACTCGATTCGCCACTTTATCCACCAAGAGCATGCAAACAGGCGCCAGATAATGATCCGCCCCAAGTACATCTACGAAGTGTGAGAAGAAGCTGAAAAACATATGTGAGCTGGCGCGAGCAGAGTGAATAGTTGAGAAAGACCTTGTGCGACGGTGCCGGGGGATGTGGTTCGCAGCATCAGTAAAGATAGCCAAAAATTTTCTGGAAGCGACGTGAAGTTCCAAGGGGGTGGGGTGAGTGCCTTCAAGGGATGATACCATCACTGGCACGATGTTATCTACGGTCTAAACCGGTCCTCAGTAAGAACCAGTCGGAAGATCAATACATGAATCGATTACCTTTTGTACAACCTTGAAACTATAAGCGTCGTCGCGGTGGAGGATGTTTGATCCCATAAAAGTGAATATGGGCATGACGTTACGAAGAACTGCTTCAGGAGCTAAGCGAGCAAAACTTGACATAAGAAGTAACGCTTGATGGAAGGTCTGGGGGTTATCAGAAACTGTTTGGAGGCAGGTAAGCATAGATAAAGAAAGGAAGAAAAATTGAACCGACCTCTGATGATTTCTACTAGAACATCAAGCTTGACGGCGTTTGGCGCAATGTTTACAGTAAGCTTTAGAACCGATCCAGTCAATATGATATCCGGAGGAAGGAAGAGAGAACATACTATTTTGTTGGCCAAATTCTCTAGAATAGACATGAGAAGCTGTTCCAAGTAAGCCGTCCCGGACTCTCCACAATGAACAACATTATTTAAAGTGTCTAAAAGCCCAGATATAACATCTATAGAGTTCTCAAGAGTCTTCACACCAGACAGGACTTCAGCCAGTAACGTCAGCTGACCAAGAGTCTCAGTCTTTGGTGCTTCTACGTGCGGACTTGAAATTCAAGTGTCAGCAACACCCGGGGATTGGGCGGTGGGTGATGTAACGTACATATCTAATCTAGCTCGCTTGGCCGCAGGGGGCGCCGATTCTTTCGTCAAAGGTTGTAGTTGCCCTATTAGATGCAACACAAGCGGTATGTCTTGTAGAACGTTTGCTAAAACAGACTTGCAGTGCGAACTCTGTCATTTTGTCAGATATTTTGGAATATAGCACAGAGATGTATATGCTCTAACCGCTTGGGAATTTGAGGTGCCCAGTTCCAGAAGTGTTTGGCATAGTTCCACTTGTCTGTCGAACATCAGTTGCTTGAACAAACCATGCTCTAGGTTTTGTGTTAGGATTTCCCTATAAAAACATACGGAACCTATTATTTAAAATGGAATGGTCAACGTGTGATAAGCGGCGTAGACGAATGAATATATACCCGAGGAAAACGATTTTTTCATCAACGTCGAAAAGACAAGCCACGATGCTCCCGCAGAATCGTTCAAAGCCTTTGCAGCACTATAATCAAACGAAGAGACTAGAAGGGCCACAAATTCTTCGAATAGTGGGCCAAACTGCGAAACAAGAGCACTTGGAGGGGGATCCCTGAATGCATCCGCTGCCGTGGACAACAAGATCTCAATTTTGGAACGATCAGAGACTTCTTTTAAAGACCGGAGCAAACCGAGCTTGACAAATGGTCGACAACAAGCTTTGACATGGGACAATAAATAGCAGAGAATTCTGCGTTTATATCTGTAGAAATATACCATGAGCTCTGGAAGGGAATTAAAGAGAAAGTCATACGCTGATTCTTTTTTCGTGTCAGATTTCTGCTTCATCAAACATTGTTGCTGAAAGCTCCGCATGTAACTCGGGTCGTTAGTTAGATGATGTCGGTGTTCTATTATAGCTCGAATATATTTGCGCAAATCAGTCCATTCAAGGTATTGCAACTCCCCTGCATCATATAATGGCTCAACGTCAAGGCATAGGTAAGAGCAAAGCAAACATAGAACTGACCAGAATTTTCTCCGTATATAGTATCGAACCCATAAATCACGACAGGTTTTTCCGCCTCACATAGTCTGTCCATCAGAACGACACATTCCATAGCCGCCTCTCTAACACCTCTGCTCGGGCTTTCCAATGCGTAAAGAATTAAAGGTAGGATTGTTTGAAAATCGACCCAGTTCTGGGTAGAATGATGAGCTAACAGGAAAGCTGCTGCATGGTGCAGCGCAGCCTGCTGGGACTGATATTCACGATTGTTTTGTGATGATGCTGAGAGGTCGGGCGGCGAAGTCCATACCGCTGCAAGGAAGGCCAGTGCATCATCTTTGAGCGACATAAATTGTGTGCGTATCAGATGAGCAGAGATGGCAGGAAGAGACACAGTTGAATTGGCTAGGCGGTATATAGAACACATGAGGTCCACGTAACGAACACCCCTGGTATCAGTAGTGTCCTTCTAATTTAAAAAGTAGTCAGTCATGCAACCTCTACCAACTGAGCAGATAACTACTTACACCGCCCCCAAACCAGTCTAATGACACATTCATGGGCCTTGAAATTGACTGCGGTATCATGGCTAGAATGGAAATCTTCAACCTGTTCGTCGTAACATTACTGCTTGGTTTCGAGGCCGCATAAGCACCTAGGTTCTTGTCGTACGAAAACTAAATTAAATGTGGATTAACGTCGCGGTCTTTGGAGCACTGCATAGACAGCAGATTAGCACTCACCAACTGAAGATCACCAGAGCCAAACATGAAACTGTCCATCCCCTCTAATGTGTCAATATCCATGACTCCAAGTACACGATGTGCAGCATCAATCTGATGCTCGCCGGACAATCGACTGAGGAGGGCACGAGTGACTAGGTATCCTAAAGTCCGCGAAAAGCAATTTTGATCTTGGAGTTTGCGAAGCAGAAAATCGAGATAAGTTGCGTATTGGTTCGACGACAGGACGTTATCTACAAGAGATTTCCGTCAGAACCAGCTCCAAAGATCTAAAGAGGCGAGGATGTTACCTGCGATCCTGTTCGCCAAAGCCAAGTCAACTCTTGCCATCGTATCCACATTTGAATGTCTGTTTGCCGCTTCATTCTCTTGCCCATCCGTAGGGGGATTGTCTTTTCCTTCTTCCCATCGGACAGCATCTAAACATCCGCCTAGTAATTCGTGTTTTGTAATCTCTTCGCTGCACACTTCCGACTCTAAAACCTCCCAAACGGCCGCTGTAGTTTTGTGTCTCGGTTTTGAGAACATCAAGAACGGCCACAAACATTCCTTCACTACATTCCCTGCCAGGGCAGGGAACTTTGGCACGAAATGATTGGTTAAGAAGGTAAGATGCAGTCGGACTATTTGGCGGGAAGGCGAGGAGTGATCCAGGCAGAGTACGTCTCTAACCAGGTCTAGGAACGATTTATCCAGAAAAGGGAGGACGTCGGATGGGTGAGAGTAAAGGATAGTGATTACCGAGGCGTCAGTGTCAGATATTCGAGCCAGAATAGCGGCTTGACATTCTGCCTAGATGCACTATATTAATTACAGGAAATCAGAAAGTACTTGAACTTACTCGTTCCGTAGGGTTTAGAGTCGAACTTGACAGACTCTCTAGAAGTTTCCGCACTGCGATGCCGCGCACATTGGGATCAGCATCTGATGTAGCGACAATGATTTCTGAATACTCGTCTGTCAACGCAGAAGTACCTAAATTCGTCTATAGAAAGTTACGGTAAATTAAACAGTTCCAGGGACTTGAAAAAAACGCGATTACCAGAGATAACGACATGACTATCTGTTCAATTTTTTCTTTCAAACCATCTTCAACAATCATCTCCTGGGCAACGGTCTGCAGCAGGTCTGGATGTCGGAGACGGACTTGACCCAATAACTTCCGCGGTATATCCGTAATAGGAACGTCTTCAGAGACCACAGTTTGCAATAAAGCGCGAACGGCAGCACAGACTGTGGCCGGTGGCACACTCTGGGAAGCCAGTATTGAATGGACGGTGTCGTGCGCCGAAGGATCAGAAAGTCTGCCGATAAGGCTGGTTAACAATGGGTTCACAAATTTTTCTGAGCCTGCCCAGCTAAGAGATTCCACGAGTGCGTCCTTGAACAGGCTGAAAAAAAATAATCAGTACAGTCATATATTAATAGTTTCTAATGCTCACGAAGACGTCAAGACGACCTTGATCACAGAACTTGGAACTTTCTCTAACTGGGTTTGTGGCGCGCAAACCGACAAAATGGTGTTTGTTACATGCTTCGTACTCAAACCTCCTTCACTTGATTTTGCAACAGCAGCGACAATGGTTCTTAAAGCCTTTTGGGAAAAGTGCAACTTCTGCGATAAAGCTGACAGAAGGATATAACTAGAAAGCTGGAAGAACCCCCATGAATTTTAGTAGCCTAGTGTGAAAACAGCTGTACATACAATAGCATCCTTTGTAGCTTGCAGCTTAGAATTAGTTGTGGGCGGCTGCAGAACCTCCAACAGAGAAGGTAGAAGGAGGGCAAGAGTTCCTTCGTCAAGCGACTTGGTTCGGGAGATGTAGTCTAGCACCGTACTCGTATGGAAGGCTATCAAAGTCCTATGAGAGTGTCCTGATTTGATGGACTCTGGCAAGAGAGAAACTACGAAGCGAGTCAAGTCAGTGTTTCGGAGCATCTCTGTTACAAGGGCTGAGCGGGATATTTCTTTAGCGGCAGATTTGTGGGCTAGAAGGAAGTGCCATTTTGATTGCGGCCTTTTGACACGGTGAATAAGGGGTAGGTGAGAGAGAGAGCGACGACGAACTTGATATGCAAGAGGGTGACCATTTTGGCAAAATGTGGAGACTCGTGGTATGGTAGAAAAAGAGCGAGAGTGTCGTCTATGTTAAACTCGTTGATCCTGCAAAGCAAGTAAAGTTGACTGTGAGAAGATAGCGTGTATGGGCACGTACCTGAATCGTCGAACCAGCCACTCAAGCGCTTTCCCCGCAGGGGCTTCCATCAGGTAAGGGCCAAGGAGACCCGTGAACTTGGAGATATTCTCATTAAGCTCGGCTACCCTGTCCGTCTGTAGTAAAGTACGATCCGTGGTTTTTGACGCATCAGAAAAAAGGGTGTCTTCGAAGGGGCGAAAAGCTGGGTTCAGAGATTTCAACTGGAGCAAGGCATTAAGACCAAGAGCGTGAAGAGAGTAGAGATCATGATGGTCTGCTTCACGGCCTGTGAAGAGGTACGATTCGGTGACTTTTCTTCGAGACCTGTCTACAAGTAGAGTTGCATTTAACGATGCGCCGTGAGCAAGCTGTGCGGCTAGGCTGCTTGTCATTTGTCCAATGCAGTCCCGGGTGAACACAGGTGAACACACTAGGGACAGGAAAAACGCAAAATTGGATTCCCACGGGTGCTACTTCTTCGGTTACACCGACAACTTGCCGTAGCATCGAAAGCGTGTCTACCGACGGAATCATTTCTGTGTAAACTTTGCCAGAAAATCGCAAATGCTGTGTTTTATAAAGAGATCTGAACGACTTGAAAATTCAAAGTTGAACGTTGAACCCAACCCAGCCATTGCCCCACGTGATGCAGAGCAATGATCACGCGACGCGGACTAGGCCTCCGTGGCTGAAATCAACGTTGAGACTTAGAGCTCAAACTTCAAGCTTCAAACTCTGGCACCTTGTGTGTACAATGGTTCTCGTTAACGGGTTGACTCTCGAAGAAAGCCGTTTAAAACGTCTAGAGAAACAGCAGTCTCGATACAGACATCGTTTTGGGTTTGTCCGTCTTGCCAATCTACCGTTCTCTCAGCCTAATTTTGCTTTCAGAACTTTCGTTCCTGCTGAGCACAATCCTCTTCTTGATACTCTCCTTGCCCGCGGTATTAATGGTGAATCTCCCTCACCTCAAAAACCACCTTCGTCGTCACCACGCAGAACGGTCAGAAGTAGAAGGCGTGCACCGAGTAAGGGAGAAGACGATGAAGCTCACAGTCCGAGACCAGTTAAGAGGTCAAGGACTAATGGTCCCCGTAAGCGCGTCGAGACCGTTGTAGAAGGCGAAAAGGCAGAACGCAAATCATGTATGTTCTATTATAAATTGACGTTTTCCACTTGCCGACATTTATCTTGTAGCATCGAGCCGGTCAAAATCCACAAGAAGGAGAGGGTCTGAAACCAAGAAGGCCTCTGCCCTCAAAGCTCGCGCAGATAGCCCCGAACAAGGTCTGTTCGTCAGAAAGTCGTGCTTAAATATCTCACTATATGAGTGGCATAGAAGTGGATCCCACTTCAAGTATCGTTCACGCCAAACCTTCAGGTGCAGGACTAATTAAGGCTAGAGCTTGTAAGTCTGTATCCTCCAATTTTCTGCATCAGTTGACGCGCAGGCAGCTGGGTCTTCCAAATCTCGCCTGAAAACCCGGATTGTTGATGATGGTTCGGAAAGTGAATCAACTGAACGTCATACTTCCAAGACACGCAAGAGAGCACTTCCCCAGAAGCCATCTCAGTCTACTGCCTCGCTCAAGCGAAAATTAGCAGATGACAATGATGATGACAACCAAACCAACGAAGCAAAACCAAAGAGCGCGGAAACGACTTCAAGACGCAAGGCTGCTGCGAAAACCAAGCAAGTGGACCATGAACAGACCCCCGTCAAACCTCCTGGGCCTCGGAAGAATCGTTCTGCTAAAGCTAAAGTCAACATTCCCGGCTCAGCCGATACAGAGGACAAATCGAACGAGGTAGAAAGTCGGCCTAAAGCGGGGTCCAATGAGGAGAAGAAGCCCCCCGCCGGCCGCAAGCGAAGGAAGATTGAATCGGAGCAGGACGAAGATCTGGCAAGTCCTAAACCTGCCAAAAGGTGAGTTCTTTCCGTTCCCCATATTCAAAAGTGACAATAAATATTCGAAGTCTCAAATTAAACACACGATCTCGTAAAGAAAATACAACCATAGCAAATGTATGTCATCTCACGTCGCCTCTTGTTATTGATTTAGCTTATTCGTGATATCAACAAGCTGAAAACCCTGAACAAACCAAAGCCAAAACTACGTCGTACCGCAGCCTTCAAGTTGCCAAAATTTACTCGTTTTGGCTCCCCGTTGCGTCCAGCGTCAGATGATGAAGACAAAGATCCTATCGACTTCTTGTCCTGATATAACCCCACCTTTTGTTTATTCCTAAAGTACTTCAAGTTTGTTTGGAACACATTGTATACAATATCCAGAACGCAACCAGAGAGATACCTCCTTTCCATTTGTCGACGCGCACACTAAAGAAATACAAACTCTTAACATCGATTAATAAGTAACTTAGTGTACAACAATCTAGTCGAATTTGCTGTCCAACACTCGGTCAGAAGCCGCCGCCGACCTTGCGATCATTACAGGCTCAGCACACTCTGATAATTCCCATGGTGTGTCATCGCTATGAGTCCGTGACCGTAACCTTGGATCCTTCACTTCTAGATCGCCTCGTTCCGACGTGTGTATGGGAGTAACCACCATTTCGGTCTCCTCTGGAGAATCATCTTCTCTCGATTCCCGCTCTTCTTCTGCTTGTCGGTCATGGTCCTCTCCATCTACTTCGTCATGATCCATATCCTCATCTTCATCCATGTCCATGCCGTCGTCATCTTCATCAGCCATATCAAAGTCCATAGTTTCCGCAACCATGCTTTCCAATGCCTCTGCTCCAATCTCTTCACCCTCACCCTCAGCTTCTGCAGCCACATCAGCGTCGTTCACCGCTTGTGATGTCGACGATCCTGCAGAGTGCGCATGCTTCTTCTTCTTGTCTTTCAGTTTGCGGATGACTTTGGCGATATATTCCTTGGCGAATTTCTTGATCTTGGACGTCTTTTCTTCTGAGAACCCATCCAGCTTGTCCTCCTTGTAGCTAGACGACTTCTTCTCCTTCTCCACGACCAGCTCAGTTAACTAGAGAGAGTTCATAACAGTGAGGGGAGAATGTGGGAGAGGATAGACGAAGTTATATACCTCTTTAGCATACTTCTTGAAAGTGTCGTGGTCCATGTACTTCTGATATTTGGACATAGTCTTCACCACAACAGCGCCCACAAGCTTCTTGAGCTTTTTCTCCTTGTTGGTCTCTTTTTCTTCCTTGCTCTGCTTCTTGCGTTCGCCCTTGTCCCGTCTGCTAGAAGTCTTTTTCTCTCCACTCTTCTTCTCGTCAGGCCTGGAGGGAATTGGTGCTTCCGCAGTGGGGCGAGCTGCAGCTGCAATCACGGCAGCAATTTCTTGGCGAGAGGGCTGTTTGTGCGTTATTGGAGTGACACTGGAAACTGCCATTTTGTTAAGAGCTGGGAATATTGTTGGGAGAGGGGTTCGGGATGCTGCAATTCCGAGTGGCTTGATGTTCAGCTTGGGTTGGTCCTCTTCAACTTTCGAGCGTTTGGATGCTCGGTCCTCTGAATCTTCTTCCCGTATCGGTTCTAATATTTCCTCCTCGCCATCCTGGAAAAGCGCGTCTTCAGCCTGAGGACAATAAGTAAAAATGATTACTGACGGCTTTCAGACGCTTCGGTATTCGATAGGCGTATTCCAAAGCGGCCCATTTGTCCAGCAGCTGTAGGAAGTGATAAACAAATGATCGGAAAATAAAATGCATAGACTTGTCACCTTTCGTGCCAGATCTCTTAGAGGCTCACTATTCTCGGATTCGGCAAACCTCTCCACATAGACATTGACCCTGGAATCTTCCACTTTGTTGCGTTGGAGCAGAGGCCATGTGGACATACACTGCATAGCCTACAGAACGTTCCGCATGAAGGGGGAGTCGCAACGATATACGGAAAATTGCTTACAAGAAGTGGGATCTCGAGGTCTGTAGCGTGATCCTGAAGAATATTGGTCATTAGACTAAAACCACGGAGACGCATGATCTGTCGTAATGCAGACATGTCTTCCGTTATCTATATTGAGCTCAGATTGTGTGCCGACATGCACGTTGGATAACGCCCACCTTGATACGGGTAAGCAACTTAATCAAGACTTTACGGCTGGATGTTTGTCGTATGGCTTGGATCACTTTGGGAACGTCTTTCTCCACCAACGGTTTGAGGATCGGCTATCACCAGAATTGGTTAGAAGACTCGTACAAGTGGAGGATTATAAGAATAGAATGTCACCGTGAAATCCTCGTCAAGCTTCCTACTCTTTTTCCTCTTGTTGCCTTTCAACCCTAGCTTCTCGACCTCGTCTGAGATACCCAATGCTATAGCAATAATCAGGTAACCGAGCACGATATTTCAGAAGGATATGACGCACCATCAAGATATAGGTCATCCATGGCAGCGAGGTCTGTCTGCGTTTTCCCACCGATATAACCCACACATTTAGCTTCCCCGCAGAAACACTGTTGTGCTTCGTGTCTTGAAACAACGATCCCGTCAACAAATCCGACTCTTGCATATAGAAATAACATACCCATAACGATCGACGTTATAATTGAATGTCAGCTCTTCGTCCTTCTGAATAGTTCGGTTGGCGAAGATTCCCATGCGAACATGTTGTCCGATGGCCCATTTCGCGACGTAACAGTTAGGATTGCAACTATGGTTTGCAAATCTGCCAATACCGCCTCGTTTCGTAGCGTCGATAAACTGATAGTTGTGATAGTCCTATAGTGAACGCAGTGGACGGTGCAAATAATACTTACCTCATCTTTTTGAAGCATCATAAAGTAGAAATGTTTGATGCCCTCCTTGGCGTAATCCCTCATACGCTTCTTCATTGATGGCTGAGCTACGACGTCTCCGACATACTCATAGATGAAGGTATCCCTGTGCAAACATCCAGTAAGGTTTGAACTTGAAAGATTGCCAGAGAAGACGCACTTTGGAAGATCAGCTGCTGCACGAAGACCAAATCCCTTCTTTTCCGTAAGAACAATATGGATTGGAGCATATTGCTTCAGTTGAAAGCTGATTGCGAGTATTAATGAGTAAACTGCACTAAGAAAGGAAGAGATGAAACACACGAACCGCTGATTTTGACAATGTGCACGACACCGACAGTCGTCCGGTAAGCACTCTACCTGAGTTAGTCGGTTTATACAATCTGATCCATCACCACAAGCAGAGTATGGACTATCTACACCTATTGTGTGTGCAAGTAGAAGAATCGAGTGGTTCAAGTCAGAAAAGCCCTACTTCTGGCGCTAATTCCCAAAAAATGGGGTAAAAATCGGGAAACGTACCATGTTCATACTGGCAATCACACAACATACTCTCTAACGCTTCCCTCGAGCGACCAAGAGTGCCATACTGATAATGATTAACCTCAATTTCTGTGAACGTAGCGAAAGCATCCGATTCTGCCCTTGGTAGGTCAGCGATAAGTTGTGGGCCTTCGGGCGCAGACTTGGTTTTTCGTTTCCCGGAGACGGGTGGTGTAGAGGATGCAGGACTTTCACTGTCTTTAGGAGAGGCAGAGGCCTCTAATTTGGAGGGAAGAGACTCCCTTAATGTCTCACCGGAGTCGACAGGAGGAACCACCATCTCTTCGGTAACCTTGACGGCGACGCCCTTCACTTTGACATCACCAGGACGTGTGTGCGTTGACAGCGATGGGCTGCGACACTCTTCCTTAAGGGAAGTGGTGAGAGACAGAGACATTCAAGCTGAACGAGCGAAGCGAGAGACTTGTGTGCGTTACTGGGTGTAGTGGCGGTGATGATGCAGGCAAGAAAATTGCACAAACAAGCGGACGGTTTACACCGCACAGCGACAAAAGACTTTCTCGTGTCAACAGTAGTGGTGAACAATAAGTCCTTGCTAGCACCATTCAAGTTTCCCGAGCATGAAGGGTTTGCTGTGGAGATCAGCAACTTGAGAGAGACCGAGTTCACACAACAGATTGCACTTCTGGGCCCAAAACTCGTCAACGATGGCCACAGCTCGTCCCACTTCAAAAAAACGAAAGCACGACGCCAGCGACGATCAGGTAGTATCTTTCAGACAATCCTCGCAACCTGCGTCGGAATTAGGACCTGTTTTAGGTTGGTGACCAAAAAATGCGGTGATGGTAATTCGTTGAAAAATAGAGACTGAGGAAATTTATTCAGTCAGCTTCCCTGGAGTTCAGCCTCCACAATCTACATCTTTCCAATGCTATCGTTCTAATAGGCACGAAGATGGTGAAGAGGAGCCCGATTTTGCGTCTCAGCCAACCATCGTTGCTGGTGAAACCGACGTCGTTGAATACTTTCCCACTGCGGAATCCATAGCTGTGGGCTGTAGGCAAGTATACTGATTTATTTCATTGGCCATGATACTATTGATGATATAGATACCTTGTCGCTATCCACGACAAACGTACAAATACGACCACTTTCAGACCTGCTCCTATCCACGTTCTCACACGGCAAGTCAAAAGGTTCAAGAACGCGAAATCCATACCGGCGACTGTCGCTCAATACAACGAAGCCCGTAGCTCACTGGGTGTGACCTTTGGCACGAAGAAGGCCAAAGCCGCAATCAGGGCTAGGGAACGCAACCGGGTCGATGTAGATGCTATGCAGGGAGTCGCAGGCCATTTGCAGTCCACCATTGAAGACAGTACGGTCAACTTGCCAACCAAAGGTAAGTTTGAATCGTTGATTGTACATCGGTTGCTGATTGCTCTCATCCAGAGCAAGCTAAAGCTGCTGCTGATGAAAGTCGATTGATACCACCGTTCGACCCCAAGGCTGAGCGGCCTGATGACATCTACACTATCCAAAACATCATTCCAGACGCTGAATGGAATTCTATCTCACTATCCGCTATCATGTCGGCTGACAACGACCGCGACAGGCGCGCACTCTTACCGTACAATCGTTCTAGCTGGATAAACCAACACCTTCATAATGTTTTCTCTGCCAAGAAACCAAACAAGGATGCAACGTAACGTTTTAAGATCGTTTAACTTCGTTCCAACTTATGCTATCTGCTGCAGAAAACTCTTGTTCTCTATCTCCGCCATGTTTGCGTTTCACCGTACACGAAGTCTGGTCAACGAAAAAGAAAAGTTGCGAGAAAGGCTCAGTCGCATTCCTTCGGCTCTACTTGACGGCTTGCTGTCCCGCTTCACTGAAACTGCTAGAGGGTCAACCCAGTATGTACTTGTGACGGTCTTATTCATAAGCTTACGGATTTCTCAGAGCATATTCGACCCCTCAAACGGAGACGTGTTTGCTTACAAACATGTTCGCTCTATGTCTTCGGGTAGACGAGTTTGCGACAGACACGACTCTCATCGCAGCAGACTTGAACATGGCAGTTACTCGGTACGCCCTTGTTTGATTTTCGTTGTTCAATTTTCATCTTCACGATCTGCCTTCTGTAGCGTAAATCAATTATTCCGGTCTTTGGGTAGGTTTTTTGTTGTTGCAAAAGTTCTCTCTCGCTGAGTTGAGCATAGGTTGCAAGATTGAAACCTTGAAGCCGACAGATCTAAAACGTCTTGGATTGCCGGAAACTGCTGCGCAGACAAAGAGGGCAGTTTTAAAGGCTCCAGTAGATTTCCCGAAACCTCGCGCAAAGAGAAGGAAGTAGTATAGTTCTCCACCTTGGTGATAAGAATGTAATCATGTCCTATTTCTCGATGTGTATAGTATCTATTGCAGATGATTCTATCGCTGTTTTTTTACGTCCTAGCTTTTGCAATTATCTTTGAAGTCTTTGTCATCCTTTCTCGTCCTGGCATCTTCTCCGGCCCAACCCAGTCTTCGAGCCACCTTAAAAACTTCGCATATTCTCCTTCGCCCATCCACTGCTCCAATAACGGTGCCCTCAAACTGACCTCTGCCCAAAATACTAATCCAATCGCAATAGTTTGCTTCGTGGGAATGATTTCCAATTCTCGCATCCATGCCATTGCCAGAGGAATTTGCGCCGCCTGGTTATTCAACCCCAAAAGATAAATGTAATTGTGAAAGGTGACCTCAGTAGGGAAGATCTTTGGGTATGCACCAAGAGGGTACAGCCCGAGTTGGGCTAACGCGGCGGGCGACTTGGGGTCTATGTGGGTAAAGGCGTCATCGTGCGGTGGACCAAGGATATTTCGAGCAAGTTCCTTGAAAGGGTGTCGACCCATGTCGTCAGCAGATGATCGCAAAGCCATAGCTGGTGCAGACACTTCTAATAGCGTCGGCCAATTGCCCAACACGGCATGGCAGAAAACTCTTGTTGCCTTCTGCCATGCAGGCGTACTACCCCACATTCCAGTGGGTTTCTTCCTGCTCTTGTTTTCGGCAGTGCCTAACATGGACTCGAAGATTCGTACTACCTCGTCTCGTGATACGATGTCAAACGAAGGGGTCTCTGAATGCAACGTCGCAGCAACTTGTGCTCGAAATTGGGCCATAAAACCTGGCAATGTATCGTCATATTTTCCCGCTATGCGGGCAGCGGAAAGAAGGATATTCAGGGTGGAGCTATCCGGCTTGACGCAGTATAAGGTCTCTGAATGATCCCACAAGGCGAACACCATATCTGGCCTGTTGATACGCAGAAAGTTCTCCATGAAGACATTGATAAACGCCGACGTTAGAGAGACCCGAGGATGAGTGGGCTCGTCAGGTTTGTCCGAAGAGGCATTAGGTGGTTTGACTGCATACTTCTCCAACAACCGAAAAGCCTCCAACGGCACTCCGGCCAGCGTAAAAGTTTCGACGCCTGCACTCAGGCTTTTTGTGTCCAGAGCGCAACCGCTGTCTAAGAATTCATTCCAGATTGTTCTCGCGTTGTTGTAATCACGGCGAGACGTTAATCCACGAATAAGGACGGTGTATGTTACCGCTGTAGGTTGGTTCCTCGCCTTGATCTGCGAAAATAGGTCTAACAGATGTCTGGATGTGACTTTGTCCCCTCTCGCGGTCAAGGAGAGGATCGAAGTCCAACCGCGGATATCTAGAGAAGTAAACAGTCTGTGTCCTTTGGATTTGGAAATTGAATCAAGGTATTGGAAAGCCAAAGCTGTTTCCTTAACAGAATTGAGAAGAGTTATACCGTCCCTAGAGCTCTGATCAAAAGCTTCCTCGTACTGGTGAAGGCGCTTCTCTCTCCTGAACGGGAAAGAGGCAATAGTATGGATACCATGGGATTTTGCAGTGAGATACCTCAATGACAATTTCGCGCAACGTCGACGCGCAAAAATATGAAAGAAAGAGTAGATTATTCCTGGAGTAGGTGTGACGCCTTGCATGATCATGAGCTTTTGCAGTCGCCTGGCTAAAGTGGCGCTTATTGCAGGTGAACGAAGAAGGGCTGCGTAGGTACGTAACTCGATTTCGAGTCCGCTACGAACCATCGTATCTAAAACCATAGCGATAAGTTGAGTGATTTCGGAGCAAGGACCGAAGCTCGATATCGCTTTGAGCAAAAGATGATACTGAAAATACAGAACCGGTCGTGAGATCCGGAGAAATCTGGATACTATGAGTCGAGTGGAATTTAGTAGTTGATGGCTCGCGAGTATATGTATGCATAGCGTAAGGAGAGATGGGAGTAGAGGGGAAGATGTTGCAGAATTCTGAGATAATACCCATTCACAGATGGACTGGGCCTGCAGCGGAGTATGGGTACGATATGTGAGCAGATGAATCAAAGCCCATGCTGGAGGTTGAACATTATCCGAAAGCGAATCCTGCGATCTTTCAAGCCGAATCGAGCTATCAGCATCCAACGAGTCAACTATTCCCCTCCATCTGAGATATTCACTCAAAGGTATCTTCTTCTCCTCCAAAGCTTTGGCCAGAGATGCAGCCGTACCTGGTTTGTTGAGGCTGTTGAGAAATGACCATATGGGATCTTGAGTACGTGTCCGTATTTCACTAAAAAACCGTACGACAGCAGGATTCTCATCCGGTCGGCAATGCCAGCGTTCAGGAGGGAATTGTGAAGTTTGCCGTGAGAAGAAACGAGCTAGACTTGGTCCATTTGGTCTCAAAGTTTTGGCAATGAGACGCATAAGCGACCAACATCTAGTAGAGAGATATTGGTTATGCAAACCATACAGCTCGAGCAAATCCCTCACCTGCAAAGCTTGTAGAACCTTGAATCACGTCAAGAGTGGTTGACAGAAACGTGTTAATAGAGCCGAGTTTGCCGAGTTGTGCGGAGTTTGAAATCGAGTCGATATGAGTAAACCTTGTTTTTCTTGATCAACAACAACCGTACGCCTTCTCCCTCAAGACAACGCAGATAATGGTGAGCTAGTTGCCAGTTACCGTCGGTCATCACCTCTCGGAGCTCTAGCGCATTGGCCTCGGTTCTTTCACTGTACAGCCAGGTGAGCTTTTCGTAATCATCACGCTTTAATCCTATTCATATCTTCCTTGTTCAGCGCAATCCATTCCGTTTCACCTCTTTTTTGAGAGGTGACGGTATATATAATGCTGGGTCTGTCGAATGCAGACGTTAGAGCTCCGAGGCGTTGCGATGATCATGACATCCGTCTTGTTACCGTCGTAAACTGACCTCGACTCCATGACCAGCCTCCTAAAGCCAAGTCCGGTAAGAAGCCTGCACCCGCACCCTTCTCCAAGGGTCAAACCAAGACTACAAAAAACCCTCTTTTCGAGGCTCATGCCAAGAACTTTGGTATCGGTGAGGAAACTTTTCTTCTTCCATTCGTCACGGCTAATAGTGGATCCAGGCCAAGACATTCAGCCAAAGACTGACCTGACAAGATTTGTTAAATGGCCCGAGTATGTTCGTTTGCAGCGTCAGAAGGTGATCCTCCAGCGACGACTAAAAGTCCCTCCTGCGCTTGCCCAATTCTCGCACACCTTGGACAAGAATACTGCAACACAACTGTTCAAGCTCGTCGACAAGTAAATCTTGCAATATCTTCCTTCTTTCTTGCAGTTCTCACCGCAAACATTCCTAGATACCGACCTGAGACCAAGCAAGAGAAGAAAGCTCGTCTGGACTCTCAAGCAAAAGATGCTGCTGACGGAAAAGCACCGCAGGTGGAGATATTGCTATTTGGTTTTTATTTTAATCTGACAAGTTTTCAGGAAACAAAAAAGCCTTTGTTCGTGAAATACGGACTGAACCACTGCGTAGCCTTGATTGAGGCCAAGAAGGCTTCGTTGGTTATCATCGCTCATGATGTCGACCCTATTGAACTTGTTGTCTTCCTTCCTGCATTATGCCGGAAGATGGGAGTTCCCTATGTTATCGTCAAAGGCAAAGCCCGACTTGGTACCGTTGTCCATAAGAAGACGGCCGCCGTAGTGACCGTTCAGGATGTCAAGAGCGAGGATCAGAGAGAGCTTGCCACTCTCGTAAGCGCTGCCAAAGCCAACTTGTAGGAACCTCTTTCCAATCATTTCGTAATTTGCTGACCTTTGACATAGTGCGGACAAGTACGAAGAACACCGTCGTCAATGGGGTGGAGGTCTCAGAGGCAACAAATCAACCCAGATGCTGCGCAAGCGCGCAAAGGCGGCTGGTCAAAGTGTCAACGCGGCGAGTCTTGGGAAACTATAAGCTTCTGGGCTCTGCCAATAGTTATAGGGTGGCAATTGATATTATGTTCATGACCTTTGTATCGCAGCATGTAGTATGCGCCGCAATATCTTGCCCGGTTGATTTACTGCATTCCCGTCACGTCATTCGAATCTAAATAATATATAGGGTAGTGAGGTACGACTACGTCGACCGCTCTGCTCGCTCCTTCAATGCCACACCCATCGCATCAAAAGCAAGCTTGAGTTTTGCTTGGAAGAAAAACATGACAAAGTAGGCGAGAATGCCGCCAAAGACCTCTCTCGATTCGTATTTCGTTTTTCCGTCAGCGAAGGACAAAGTCTGCCAGCGCTCTGTGCACAACAGCCACCTGGGTAGAACGTCGTAAACCCAGGCAGCCCTATAGTTGTCGTGATCAATTACGGTGATGAGACATCGGGTGGATTGCGGAGAGCGAATTGGTTCCATGGTGGGGGGTAAATGAGTTTCCATGGAGATGTATGAACCCGGTCTGGCTGTCTGGTCAAGCAGAGGGTTTCCCGACCCATCTGTTACGAGCTGGGAGCGACTGTAATGCAATATAAGTGGTTAGCAGATGATGACTTTGTAGCGGTTCATATATACGCATGAGGACATATGTTCGTACACGAATGGGTTCCATTCCTTGTAGGCGGGGAAATCCATGAGGACAGACCAGACGTGATCTATCGGCGCGTCGATTGTGCAGCTTGTGGCAGCATTGAAAACGCCTGAGGAAACGAGCGGGGGAAGTGAGCTCATGATTCTCGGGAGAGAGTTGCGATCGTGGGAACAGTGGGGTTTCTCCCGCTCCGAATGATGCAGTGCGGCCGTCAACTTGGAGCGGAACCAATATATACTGTTGTGAAACTTTTGTGCTCAACAGTCTGATGTCGTTGTAGTGATTGGAACATTATTACTCGGCGTGTCCTCACTGTAGAGTTGACTACACAAGTGAGGGGGCCACCTCTCAGACGCGTTCGACGTACCATGTGGTAATACTGTATATGAGTGCCACCCTATCAACTATCAACAGACACGAATCCATAGGTCTGCCTACGGGAGAATACTGTACGTACTTGTATATGTGTGTTCTAACTTTTCGGGCTCATTAAAGATCTTTATGCAACGTATGTGACGAAATACGATGTCGGCTGGTGCGCAGTTACTTGTACATTTCTAATCCAGAAGTTACTTTACGAATCATTCTAGAGGATGCGATGAAACCGGGCCACCGCAGCACCGTCAGTGCACTCCAGAGCGCCGTGGCCGGATCGCCACGGTATCAATTCTGGTACGTACCTCGGCGTCACCTCCGACAAATATGATTTTGTTCGCTAAAATGTTTGTTGCATGCTACATAGTACATATAATAAACCGAAAACCAATCACCGGTTATGAAATGCCTGAAGGGTTACTCATGTTGGAATTAAATTCCTGGCCCCAGTTGCCCGGCCTCTCCACGACAGTAAACCTATGGCCCTGTTTCAAAGGGAGAACTGCGACACGGACAAGCTGTGGGGTTACATACCACCTTAGCTGCGATCAAGGAAGAGGTGACTGAAACCTTGTTTACATGATGGATGATGCATCGATGAGTCTCAACTGATGACTGGCTGGAACAACAGACTGAAGACGCTGCCCAGTAACCATCACACAGCGCTGTAGTCGTGGGAAGGTGAATCGGAACAACAAATGCTGGCAGTATGGGATTGGATGCGCAGCTAGATCTTCGGTATCGACGTTGAGGATGTCACTAAAAATATCTACTATTGTTAGCTATTTTCAAGTAGTTTTAAGATAATGTTAACATTTCGCGTGTTAGAAAACCTGGCTATGATGCGCGAAGTGGTGTTGAATGTGAGGAAGAGAGCATCATTCATCTCCGAGTATTCAACGCCATCCGGTAACATCCTGATCAAAAACAGTAATCATTGCCTGATAAGGCAATTGAGATGCTATCCCCCAATTCAGAACCAATTGAATCACCTTGGATTCCCTGGTACAAAATGGCCTTAAGGAACGTTTACACATTTCTCCGTCAACATCTTACGTTATAATACTCTCCGTAACTTCCTCCAGACATGCCTCGCGGCTTGTCGCTCAGCTCATTCCCTCTCATATCTATCATGAGCATGCGTGAGACAAATGCTCCTGCGCCCGAGCAAGAGATTACCGTCGCACCCCAGTCCTACAGACTATATAGAAGGAGATTCGCTGGCCTCGTTGGACTTGTAGGTCGTTCGTGCTCACAAAGGTAACTCTGATAGACTCCTTTGTTAGTTCGTGTTCAATGTTGTAGCAGCCATGGGATGGCCTTGGTTTGGTCCCATAGCGGCGACCAGTATGATTTTCTCCTGTGATTTGACACGCTGATTTTTACTGATCTGGTGCCTCTCAGCTTCCCAAGTTTTCAATATCACTGTCGAAGAAGTTAATTGGCTAGCAAACATCATCTCATGCGTCTACCTTCCTTCTACTATTATAATTCCGTGGGTGGTGTTCCGATATGGGGTGCGAAGATGTGTAAGTTCTTGTTTTCATTTTCTTCTCAATCTCTTATCTGTCCTTCTTCTAGTGTGATATTGGTGCTGTATGTTTAATCATCTCGGGCTGGGTCCGATATGGATCCACAATACCAGGCCTCTCTGGCGCCGGATCTTTCGCCTTCCTTTTAGTTGGCCAGGTAAGCCTTCGTGTACCTGACTTCATACGTTTCTTTGATCAAGCTTTAGTTCATCTCAGCAATCGCACAAACCATCTTCCAAGTCCTCGCACCAAAATACAGTGAAACCTGGTTTGATCTGAACGGACGAACAACAGCCACCATGGTCATTGCAGTCTCGAATCCGATTGGTTCTGCTGTTGGCCAGATTATATCTCCTCTCGTAGGGGACGTCAAACAATCCGTGAGCTGCCCAATGATCGGACCACTCGGGATTAGACGACTCATTTGAGATGACAGATATTTATCCTCGCTATTATTTCTAGTGGTGTTTTGCCATTCGTTTTCTTAATAGGAAATAAGCCACCCACTCCTCCAAGTAAGTCCTCTCCATGGACCTGTAGTTCTCCAGTAGTCTCATGCTGTTTGGGTTGCTAGCCGCTGCCGCCGAGCAGAAGGACCGTACGTTAGTCTCGCTGGTCCTTGATACCGTAGGAATGCCGCGGAATGATGGGTTTACACCAATGACAAGAAGGGAAAGATTCGATTTCATCGTCCTCATACTTCTCTTTGGTGTTAACGTCGCAGCGTGAGTCTTGTCTTGAATTTGAACACCCTCTTTATCTAATATCTCTTTTTCTACGACAGTACCAATACGTTTTCCATCCTATCAGCGCAAGACTTGGTACATTCTTTTTGTTTTAGGTGTTAAACGATGATGTTGAAAACACAAACAGAATCCATATGGATATGCGGACGACATATCAGGTCTTATGGGAGCATGCCTTCTGCTATCTGGTATAGTGGCTGCAGTGATAACCGCCCCGTTGTTCGATCGCGTATTCACCAACCGCATGGGCCTGACGGTGAAGTTGCTTGTTCCTACATTAGCTGTTGGGTGGATCTCTCTTATTTGGGCCGGTGCGTATATACTCCTGATCGTTTGCTTTCCGTGCTGACTGCAGGTCTTATGTGTACATACAGTTCGGCCGAACAATACAGCAGCATTGTTCGTTATATTCGCCGTGCTCGGTGCATGTGGTGTTACGCTACTTCCTGTAGCTTTGGAGCTGGCCGTCGAGTTCACCGGAGCGGCAGATGCGAGCTCAGCGATGCTTTGGTTCACTGCAAACTTGTTTACCATCATGTTTATACTCGGTATGTTAGCTGGTCTGTGTTGTCCCGTTTGTGCTTACTCACGCGCATGCTGTACCTTTCCGGATGATCAGTGGAGACTGCCCTCAAAGCAGGTCCCGATGCATCGCCACCGTACAACGTGCAAACCGGGCTGATATACCAGGGTGTCTTCCTTGGCGTAGTGGGGCTGCTCATTATCCCGTTCCAAGGCAAGCAGAAGAGAAGGATGTTGGACGAGATAAAGATGGCTAAGAGAAATGCTGATGTGAAGGCCGCTGAGGAAGCATATGATCTTCCTCCACCTATAGAAGATCATGTAGAGGAGGGTGGTGTTCGTGAAGAGCTGGGTTTGGACGGGAAATCCAAGGATGGGTTGAAATCGGACGATCTTCCGGTGTAACTTGACGATTACTACTCTAACTAGCCATGCACCTCAAGTGCACTGTTGTAATTACATTATTACCATTGGTTGTGAAGCATCTTAGGCTTTTCGACGTTCATGACTTTCAAGGGTGAGAGCATCTATAGTGGGCTGTGATGCGGCAGAGCAAGCCGTGATCATAACCGTGACACTTCAGAATCTGAATCGACAAGACGACGACGAGTTCTACCAATCGTTATACGCTCAACAACCCCCCTAGGCTCAATGTTTCAGACAAAGATTTTCTCCATGATAGATTTGTATCTTGCTCGCATCAGTTTACCACCAATTTCAAGGCTCCCGGACAGACTCGGAGGGCATTTGGTGAAGTTTCCGAATACTACACTTCGACTCCGATCTGCGCAATCTGGTTATACACCGTTATCTCGATTCTTCCTGGTTTGTTGGACTTCGCAAGCCCTATTGGGGCGAACGCGATATTCTCGCTTACTGCTATTTTCCGTGGACTTGAGTGTGCGAGAGTAGTCTCCTCCGAATATCTGGCTGGGCTTTATTCAGAGGAGGCTATTCTCGTGTTATTTTTTCTCTGTTCATTTTCCCATGTTCGTTTCAGACTGCAGCAACCTTATCTGACCTTCAACAAGTTGACGCACCCC
>QLOR01000966.1:0-21147 GCA_003313825.1 Sarcodon aspratus
GGCTTAACGGCCCGGCTTTGGCTTTCAAAAACATCAAGCCGGGCCAAAAGCCCTCTTGAGCCGTCAACTCCTGGCTTGGCCTATTTGGGGCCGGCTTTGGCCGGCTCACGGCCTGAGGCCGGGCCATGCACAACACTACAAGAAATACAAGATGACCACCACATAGGTCAAATCCCTATGAATCAGACATCATAAGCGACATGCGTACCAGTCCAAGCATAGGCGTAGTTGTGCTGGTAATAGTTACACAAGGACCTTCTGTTCGCCTGGCGCGGGATAGTCGCGTACGACCCACCAATCTTCATGCGTGGTTAGAATACACGCAAGTCGGAGGGGTAAACGACTTACGATTATTTGGTGTTGCCCGTCAAAGAAATCTTGACTAAATCTATAAACTAGAGTATAAGTCCGCATTTCTATGGAGTGAGGTACTCGAACATACCCAGGATACAGCTTGGACGCCTCGAAACCATCGTGTTTGTCGAACACGGTACTCATCCACTCCCAAACACCTCCGTCGTGACCTTTGTGGTCTTTACCAACTCCGGCAGTAGCGCTGCAGAATTGATCAGCAATTGCGGTGACTGTTGATCTCTGTAGAGGCTTACGGGACAAGATGCCAGTTTCTGAACCCAGTATTCGCCCCACTTTCATATCCGTGTTCGAACTTGTTGAGGAATAGACGGAGCTCTGGCTCAGTGTGAATACGTCCACCTTTGACTCTTGCGTAGGTTAATAAATCATCATATGTAGTCATCACCGGCCACAAACGGGCAATCTTCATTGGAACAGGTCCATAAAGAGTTCTAACATGGCGAGTATACCAGTAAGATGCGATGCCCCTAAGGAATGAACTCATAGATCTTACGTAAATTTGACCATCCAACTCTCGGGAAAGTTGACCTTTCCATGGCCTTCGGCTTCGTAAAATTGATAAAATTGTTCGTTGTTTACTGGCCTCTAGTCAATCTTGAATTGGCCAACTTCAACCTCCCTCTTGGGATGTTCATTATCCCACCCAAATTCGTGATCATCGACGTCTGCATATTCGTCGTCACCCTCAGAATTGTTATGGTGAAGAACAACGATCTCAGGGCCGAGCGTCAGGTGGGCGTCTGTGGCACAGGAGCTGTATCCCAAGCGGTGGCCAGGGCGGTGCAGTAAAACCAGGTGGAGGAAGAGTGGGCGCAATGCCATATCAAACAGAGCTAACCACGTAGTGAAGTCGTGTCAATGGAACAGGAAGAATACCTGATTAATAGTATACTCGAACCACGCAATTCAGTTCCAAGTTCAAACAGCACACACCATTGGCAGAAAACCCACAACTCACTAGATGAATACAAACTACGAACACGATCAATCAATAGATGAATAAGCAAACCTCTGATTACTCACACAGTGGTAACATATACTTGAGCAACATCGGTTTCACCAAGCGCCATTTATGGCTCGCCGTAAGCTGAACAGCAGGAATCTCAGACGCAACAATATCTTCATCATCCTCATCATTGCCCGTCGGAAGTGTCGGAAGGGGTGTATATCCCGCAATAGGAGACGTCTCATATTCACCATCCTTGCAGTTATCACCCAACTGCGAAAACGACGTTGGCCGTGGCAAGAAAAAACAAAACGTGATAGCAGTAACTATCGACAAGATCTGATGATGATAATAAGCGACAACATTCAGAAAAAGCGGATATTTAAACGCACAGAAGAGACCCCAACTACTATCCTGAAGCTCCAACCAAAGGAACGCCCCAACAAGACCTGCCGCACCGGTTCCGAAGCAAAATACCTGACAATATATACATATATGATCAGAAGATGAACATAAAAGAACAGACAGGTACAGACCCGACGCTATGTCCAGCAGCAGACTAGGTATAAGTAGTAGACAGGTGCAAAAACGTCAGCTCCCCAAGACCTTGAGAGGAGACAAACAAAAACACAATGAACACACGAGACAATCCCCAAAAATGTAACTAACATACCACTCGAGAAAGAAGCACAACATACACCCAACAATCTCAACGGCAAACTCTTAAACGACGCAACAACCTGTTAGCCAAAACCAGAAAAATTCCCTTCAACACAACTGGAAAACAAACCAACAATAACACGCACAACCATACCAAACACACTGAGAAACCAACATCTCAGAACCCTCCTCCCATACTACTGAATACTCTCTTTCAAAAAATACGGCCAGCCAATCTTGCAGTGGCCAATACGACGGAGCGATGTTACAAAACGCATGATGCCTTTCGGCGTAGGTGGAGCAGTAGGTCGAGGACAGTCGTATTGGGAAAGCGAAGTCGAAATAGAATATTTGAATACCGCAATGGGGTGTTTTCATACGCTGACATGTTGAGTCGGAAGATGATGACCACCACAAAATGAAAGATTCTGAAGGAACATGAGCGACGACTCCGAGTCTGTGCCGGCAGCGAGATTCAATCTCTTCAGTCACGTCGTTGCAGAATCCGAGTTAGTTATCGCCAGAGGTGCAGATGGTCGAGTTTGGCGAGTCTCGAACACGGTAGATAAATCCTTTCAAGTTGAAAACAAAGTGTCAACAAAGAAGTAGTGCTCTATAGCGCAAGAATTAGACAGATTTACTGTACAGAACGTATCAATAGGAGATGTAAGAAAATACTACTCAACAAGTAACGGAGGTCGAGTAGGTCATTACTGCACATCTGCAATGTCTACAATCGGAACTCGTCCGCTAAGAGATCCTAAAACAACCCTTTTTCCATAAGAATCACCTGTGTTTCTCATATCAGGTGGGACCCAAAGGACCCGTCTCTCCCGCTCGTCTACAATCCACTCTCTCGACCGTCGGTAATGATGGAAACGCATGGGTATGGATTGCTGAACATCATATAAGGGGACAAACATCATTGGAAGCGACGAGTGATCATCATTGTCGTCGTCAGAGGTAGACTGATTGGGGGATAGGCTCCATCTCATCGTCTCTCTGTTGTTCTCCAGGATGACGGTCGTCCCATCACCACCAAATGCAACCTTGTCGAAGAAGGTATCAACTTCCATGGACGCAAGACATTTCCCAGTTGCTATCTCCCACAAGTCGACGTGCATGGAAGTTCGATCAACCAGATAGTATGGCTCTCTAAGAGACACCATTCGATTACCATTTGGGGAGAACCCAAGGCTAAAGTGGTAATAGCAAATGTCGCGTTCAGGTGATTCGAAGGTCGAAATGAGATTATGGGTTCGAGTATCCCAGATTCGTATTTTGCGATCGAATGAGCCAGATGCGAGAAGTGTCGAGTCCTGCGAGATTGTCACCGAATTAACTCGATCGGGGTGACTGAATGTATGCAGGCACCGACCCGTCGTTGGTTCCCACAGCTTGGCGGTGTGATCATCGGACCCCGAGGCTATAAGACGTCCGTCTCCCGAGAAAGCGACGTTACCCACACGATCGTGATGACTGGCCATGTCATGTTTTGGGCTTGAACCGTCTGTCTGCCAAATCTTCACAACAGTGCCAGTATCGGATGCAATGCGAGTCCCATCGGTTGAGATCGCAGTTGTATATCCCTGGTATTTGAACATCAACACATTGGGGTCTTTGGCGGAATCAGTCTTGCTGGGACGGTCTCGGCTTTGAAGCAACTCGAGCCTGAGTCGAGCCTTTCGAAAGAAGCGGTCTAGCCAGTTTTTCGACTTTGGTCTCGGAGTGTTGGTCGTTTCGGTGAGATCGTGAATTACAAATGTCGAAGTCCGGGTTGCATACATGAGCCTATCTTGATCCAAAAATCGAACCAAGTCGACCCAATCATCCGTCGTAATTGTTTGGAAAACATCACCGGTGCGGACATTGAAGATTTTCACTTCACGGAGTGATCCTGAAGCAACGAATGATGAATCTGGTGAGCATGCAACAGAAACAACTCCATCTTCACATCCAGAAAATGTCTTCATACATCTCTTCTCAGTAATGTCCCACATCCTCACCGTCCCGTCCTCAGATCCGGATATGACTTCATTCCCAGTAGATGACCAGCAAACGCTTACGACCCAATATGAATGACCCTCAAAAATGCATCGGCAATCTTGCTCGGATACGTTCCAAATTCGAACGGTATGGTCTTTTGAACAAGACGCAATCATGGTCCCGCATGGTGAGAATGCAACCGATCTGACGACGTCAGTATGTCCCCCTAAACCACTAACAAGGCCACCAGTTTGTAAATCCCACACATCGATTATGCCATCGTCACGTCCAGTCGCAAGGAGTGTGGTGTCGGGGGAGAAGGCAACAGCCCAATATTGGGCAGTCTCGTCTGGTGTGAATCTAGCTCGACGGTGTCCTGTCAACGTTTCAAAGACTTCCACACAGCCATCTTCACCGACTGCGATAAGATCATCCTTATGGGAGAATGCTATATGGTACACAACCCCGTGCGTTAGAGTTGATCTCGTAGATGCGTCCCACAAGTCTTCACTTGCATTCAACATCTTCACTCCGGTAGATATTTGGTCCTCGTATAACACTCGGACGAGCAAGGATCCTGGAGACCAAGGCAAAGCGGAATGGTATATATGACGGGCGGAGGCTTCAATGACATCGAAGAACCGTAGGATGAACCGTTCGCTATCTTTCATGATGTCCAGTAGATCCGTGTCTGGTGAATGAACCTGGAAACAGGTGTTCTATTAAGAAAGTAAACAACAAAGCGTCCACACTCACACGGACAAACCAGTCTTTCACATCTCGAAGGGAATAGACTGCACAACGCATGTCCCCTACGATGCTGAGCACCTCCAACCAAGATAACAGGTGATGCTTGAAGAAATATTCCACCAGCTCGACAGTGTGTCCGACGTCGTCGCCGTCACTGGAAGCAAACCGAAGGTGATTGGCCCACGATCTACACGCATACTCCAACCCACTGCCAATATACTTCTCCCGACGTGCATCAAGATCATAGATGTCCTCGTTCACAGCGTAAGGGGGCAAATCGCATATATTCTTCTTCAATGATTCATTCATCAATCTCAGACAGTATGTCCCAAGTTTCATGTGTAAGGCGGATGATTCGATGTAGAAACGTCTGTCTGTGCATCGTCTCGGGTTAAGAAGAAAATCAGCAAACGACTTGTGGCAGATGCGTAGAGGCCATGTATCCGAATCCGGAATAATAAGAACAGAATGGAGCCAACGGATGCTGGTCCTCAATTTCCCCTGTGGTATGTCCAGTATTTTCGCAAGGTCTACACATGATAGGGGTATGAACACCGACACGATGGACCCGACGACAAGTCGCAAGAACCTGGCATCAAGGACGTCGACATCTGGAAAGCTCCGGAGGAAGACCTGGAGATATGTGTCATCGACCCCAGATCTCCCTTCACGAACAGTGGAGTATCCATCCATAATGATCGCCTTCAGCTGGTCTTGTGGATCAAGATGACGGTCCCCAACAAGTCTGGCAAAAATGGATGCCACAATGAAAAGCCCAGAACATCGGTTGACTAAGAATGCGATATCGTCATCGGTAGGCCATGGATCTGTCAAATCACAATGGCTCCTCTCTTTTGCAATCTCTGATAGACGTGTCCGAAGATAGAGCTCAATGTCTTGATCAACGGATGAGCGATCGACGTCGTGGAGCACGAATACTTCTGTATGTGGTTGTAACACCGGGAGTCGGAATCCAGATCGAATTGGTGGTTCAGGCCTGCCAGTAATGAAGAACTTGACAGACGGTATTGCGTCGATGTGTCGCGCCATGAGCGAAAGGATCGCGGAAGCTGGTTCGTTATCTTCACACTCATCCAGAGCATCTATGACGATGGTCGTAGATAACTTTGTGGACTTGAGTGGTTGCACAAGCAGATTCTCGAGCTGGATTGCTAATGACTCGTCAGTTGCATATGGGTACGAGCTCATAACATTCATGAGCGCCTCTTGGAATTGTGGGTATTGATATGCGAGGTCGACCGCAAGGGTCGGGAAGATTAAGTGAATATCGCGCCTATCTGGATAATCGCGAGAGCAAAAGAAAGTAGCTCCGAGTCGTCCACCTGCAGCAGACCGTTCTGCAAATGTCTGAGCAATTGTTGATTTTCCGGTTCCAGCCATCCCATTCAACCAGTATACACGCTTGTCCGTCAAATCGACTTCCCACTTTTCAATACGCGCCAACTCTGCTTTTCGTGTCTCTGCTAGGCATGTCCGATGGTGTTCAGAGAGATATCCAGCATTTTTAGCTCGTCGTAGCTTGTTAAATAAGGGAATGTCTACTTCATGTGAGATCAGATGCAGAGAAAACTAATGGTCATGGACGTACCGTTTCCCTATAAAGTACCATTTAGCAGTCGTTTACTCGCTTCAATAATCAAAAACATACCTTCGCCTCGATCGTTGTGATATTATACTGATCTCTCCCAACGGAATTGAAGGTCCCATGACTAGCGTCGACATGAGAGGCTCCCCTGAAGAATTCAGAATGAGGATTCTGTTGAGAAAGTGGGGGCGGTGTATCTTGGCTTAGTGGCTGAGATGATGACGAAGCTGTGGTCCGTTCAATTAGAATGTCGCATACACCGTCTGGGAATGCCGCTCACCTTCAAGTGCTGTAGTCCTACTCGGGCTTGCCTGAATCCGATGTGGCGCGGAGGAGACATGCGTTGGAATCCGGTCAGATTGTAATTCTAAGGATGAGGTTTCCGCAGTTAAGTGTAATGGATCCATTTGAAACGAATAGCGACGGGGGGAGAATGAGGGATCAGAACGACAAGATAAGACCACATTGACTTGCTGGCACGCGCCGATATATATGCCGTGGCTAGTGCCGTCTTGAATGGCGGCCTCGGGTAGGATCAAGCGACGAGATCACCTAGTACTCGAAGGCAACAGCCAAGATAAGCAATAATTAATAAAGTGGCAGCTGGAGATTCGAGTTGAATGGTAATATCGCCTTGGTACCGCCTGACTAGAAGATAGAGACGTGCCCGCACCGCGGCGACCTGAGCGGGGATAATTAGAAGTACTACCATCATGCCAAAATCAAAACAACAAAATCAAAGTGTGGACATTGCGAGCAGCACGAAACATCACTTAAATTATTATTCTAATCTTACTGACACAAAAGAGTAATATCGGACACCACCAGCTACAAGGTTCTGCATAACGCTCCACGCTCACCTGGGCATCACATAGCATCAACTCCATCGGAACCGCAAGAAGTGGCACAAGAAGTATTCCACTCGAGTCAGAGAGGCCAATACTTGAACTCTCTCTTGCTTCGCCACTTCTGCGTCTGTCACTCGAGGATCGACCCGTGCTTTATGGACGTTTAGTAACACTTATCTCCTTGGCTTGATTAACTCTTAGTGTAAAATAAGTTCCCGCTATTACCAAAACGAAAATTAGACAACGTGTAACCAAAATAGTTTTTTTGAGATATTATAGATCGCGTTATGGTACGTACTAGACGAGTCCACCGCAGAAACCTTCTATGGTTATCAGCAAGAACACGAACGAGAAACTCGTGCGTTCTGCATTTGCACCAAACATGCTACGACCACTTTCATACATAAACATCAGTTAGATTACCGTTTGTATAATAGCCGGGGCCGAAAGAAGGCGCGCAGGAAGAGCGGGGAGTCCCAGGAATATAGAGGATCGCGAAAGGAACACCGAGGCCTGGTATACAAACTTTGATAGAAACAAAGGTAAGTCGAGTCATCAAAGTCTGCCAGCATATCTCCAATTACCTGCCATAGAGGATAGTAATCTCGCACTGAAATGACGAAGAAGCTCATGATAGGCTCGGCATAAGAAATAATAGACCCTTGCCAGAACATTCATATCCTGCAGTTCTGCCGAGACCATGTATGTATGTATCAGCGGCGTCTTCCGGGCAATCCGCCTGTAGGACTCAGTCAACGGCAGGAAAGTCTAGCCCTCGGGCAGCTTTATGGTAGCAAATAAAACAGCATGCTTGGTGGCGGTAAACTTGCTGAATGTGGACAACCGCGTCATCTGCTTTTGCTTTCCGTGTAAATGCATCAAGGACACGCCCCAGATGCATCTTGCAGAAAGTTTCATACACAAATCGCGCTTGCTTGCAACACGAAAAGAATACGAGAATCTTGCATGAAGGTGGGTTTTGATAAAGCTCCAAAGAACATCCAACTTCTTGTCCAGCTCTACGATAGCTTAATGCTACTCGAGGGATTTCGGAGTGGCGATTTCTTCTCCTGTAGAAACGGAGAGAGGATCTTTGAGACTGAGACGAGTGAGGTCGGAAACGGACTTGGTCTGAGTGGCAGAGAATAGCAGGGTCTGTCGAGATTTAGGAAGATGTGACAGAAGAGCGGTGAGAGTACAGCTGAAACCACCAAGGTACGGTCAGCGTCGTCGAGAACTAACAGAAAAAGTCAGATCGACCATATGTTAACAATATAAAGCTTGTACCGAGCATTTGGAGGTTATCACCTTCGAATCCGGCCGTTTGGTCCATATGTTGGAGTCGGAGTCGACCAGGAGTGGCGACCAAGATATTCGTCTGAGACAACCGATCGCGCTCGTCCTGAATAATTTTATCACCTAGGACCAAACCCGCAGAGAAAGGACGAAGCCACCACTGGACCATAGCACGTCAAATATTTGAACAGCCTTGTCAAGCAGACGCAGTAGTCAGTGAAATATATACGAATACAGGGCGCAGAACTTATACCAGCTCACGGGTGGGAGATATGATGAGGGCACCCAAACCGTCCTGTGGCCCATTTTCGCCGATACAGGATCTCCAGGACGGGAATAAGAAAAGCTAATGGTTTTTCGCCCCCAGTGCGTGCTGCTCCTCAAGCAACCTTTCCCTTCAAGGAGACAGGGAGACTCTGACTCTGGATATAAGTCGTTTCAGGAAAGAGCGCTTTTCTTAAGACCTATCGGGATATAGGTAAATCTCCAGAGAGAGAAAAAACAAAGTGGCCACAAACCTCGCATTGTAAACTGAGATATATGCAAGTCTGAAATCGTATGGGGGGGAGGCTTTACGACGCAGTCAGACACCTAGTGGTGTAAAACCCATAGTTGAGAGCAATTCACGTACCCGAGAGCAGCATGTTCGAGATCCCCGACGGGTTTCGATCGACTGTGTTGCAAAGGTCTCGGCTTTTGGGGTATGACCAGCATGAGCCATGTTCGAAAGAAAGGTGGTAGTCCGATCTACGTCACGGGCCGAATACGGGCCGCAGATCAAACTAAAACTCGCCAATACGCCGATGGACTGATCTCATCCTGCCGTCGTCATCAACGACGCAACCTTAAGGCCTTAATTTAAAAGCTTAACGTTAACCTCCGTGCCTCCTTGCAGAGTTCATATCAGGTCGAACTCACGACAATGCCAATAGCAGCGCGGCCCACTCTACTATCTCCTAAGCTCGGAGCACGCCCGCTCTTTAGTCCCTTTCAACTCTCCGCCATGGTATCAAGGGCTGTTAAAGACTTGTGCGTTGGCTTTGGACTCACACCACTGGGAACTCAACACCATTAAAGTATGTACGTCTTATTCCAAATCCTTCGCCTCAAATTAATTGTGTGAGCTGATATCATATGCTAGATCTTGCCGCCGTGTATCCTCTACCGTTTTTAGGACATTTGCATTGTCTGGTATTCTCCGACAAACGTCCATGTATCCAGAATATAATTAGGACATAGCACGTCCGTAACAAGAGGCAATCTGGCAGAGGCGAAGACATCATTCCGACGGCAATTTGCGACTTGTGATCTACTAGTATGTATATCCAGGCATTCAGCTCGTATCCTTTTTTTTCAACATCAATGCTGCTTCCCCCTGAGGCCAACGTCTTGCAGCCGCAAATCCCAACAGATTCGAAGTACGAACTATTCCCAGATCACATCATTATCTGATCCGTGAACCTTTTATAGATCCTTGCCTTCGGTCAAGGTGGTGGTCATACGTCGGCTTTTTCTTCTACCGCAGGTGCTTGTTATTTGGGGTCTAGGAACCTAATCAAGGACCGTGTCTGAGATCGGATGGCCGATTGGACTTTATGATACTACTGGTAGCCGAGATGTAAAGCTTTCTATTGTAGGATTGAAGCAATCTGCATCACGCTGCTCCTGAAATGTTACTACCTTAGTAGTTTCAGCGTGCTTGCACATACCCTTCTAGTATTTATTTTCCGTCCCATGAGCCCAAATATTAATATTTGTGACCTCCCCGCCATAGCTAACTACATCAAGCTGCCAACATAACATTCCACCAAGAGAACTATATTGTGCAGAAGGATTTGACGACTCGTTCCTAGGAATATTCCACACATTTGAACAACATATCCTCAATTATCAAATAAGCTGCTTACCGTCTGGTCCAAGCCCATAACCAAACTTCTCGACATACTTCCTGACTGATGTACAGGCTGGCAGATACAACCGGCGCTTCGCTGACTTTGGCCACCTTTACCTGTTGCTCCATCTCCGTTCCAGAGCCAACTTTTTTTGTAACTTGAAGAATGGTCATCTGAGCTGTGCCTTCCGTTCTTTCTGCATTCGCATTCCCCACCGTGTTCCAAAATTGTCCTCGCCTCTGGTTTTGATCTGAAACGGCCATAATAATAATAGCAGAATCTCTGTGCGAGAACCTTAAACCAGTCAGGTGTCGGTCGTGTGAATATAGGAAGGGAGAGGTATTAACGTTTCTGTCTCTGTATATAATCAAGACGATTAACAGCATCTCGATATATTCCAGCAAACATCTGCATTTCTGTCATTCGAATTTGCCCAAGAAGTTGTGGTCTTGATTGGGCGGTGAATTGTCTTGCCCCTTCCAGATGGCCCTAAAGCATAAAATTTGAAACCTTGTATGTCTGGTGCTAGAGCTGCGCGAGCTTACTGTAATGACTTGAGCGAAGTAGAATAGAACGACTCGCTTTCAACAGGTTTGGCGCCATTCACGAGTAAGCTTTTGCGTGAACCTTTAGTGACAACGACGTGTTAATTGTTTGGTATGCTTTTTCCGGAAGCACTTTGTGTAGATTTCTGCCTTGTTGGAATTGGAGAATAATGGGTAGTGTGTAGTAAAGCGGAATAAGGAAGTACCATCGCTGTCTGCAACACCAAGATTTCCTTCGTCACAATCTCCAGTCCTATTTGGTCCATATTTAACTGCTCCCGAGCACTGTACATGTTGAGATCCGCATTGCGGGCAAGGAACATATTCTGAGAAAGATTGATTATTCGCAGCCTATCTACAGGCAAAACAGCGTCAAGTCATCGAGCTCCAAGTATACGTCGACATGAATAGACGGTTCACCTTGCGAGTGGTAGTAGCATCCCCCAAGAGACGACAATTGATTCCAGGCAGTTCTAATTGGAGAAAGCCCAAGCCTGGCGATAGTCGTATTGGGAAAGTGAGGTTGAAATAGATCTTGGATAGCAGATTTGAATTGCGCAATGGGGTGTTTTGATACATTGACACGTTGAGTCTGGAGATGATTACCACCACGAAATGAAAGATTTTGAGGGAACATGGTGAGTCCGCGCCGGCAGCGAGAGTCAATCTCTTCAGTCACGTCGTTGCAGGACCAAGTTAGTTATCAGCAGAGGTGCAGATGGATGAGTTTGGCGAGTCTCGAACACGGTAGATAAATTGTTTCAAGTTGAAAACAAAGTCTCGACAAAGGAGTAGTACTCTATAGCATGAGAATTATACATAGCTACTGCATAGAACGTATGAATGGGAGATGTAAGATACTACTACTCAACAAGCAACGGAAGTCGAGTTTCTGCAATGTCTACAATCGGAACTCGTCCGCTAAGAGATCCTAAAACGATCATTTTTCCATAACAATCACCCACACGTCTCATATCAGGTGGGACCCAAAGGACCCGTCTCTCCTGCTCGTCTACAATCCACTCTCTCAGCCGTCGGTAATGATGGAAACGCATGGGTATGGATTGCTGAACATCATGTAGGGGGACAAACCTCATTGGAAGTGACGAGTGACCGTCCTTGTCGTCGTCGGAGGTAGACTGATTGGGGGATATGCTCCATCTCATCGTCTGACTGTCGTTCTCCAGGACGACGCTAGTCCCATCACCACAAAATGCAACCTTGTCAAAGCCGCCAACTTCCATGGAAGCAAGACGTTTCCCAGTTGCTATCTCCCACAAGTCGATGTGCCCAGTTCCTTGACCCAGATAGTGTGGACGTCTAAGAGACACCATTCGATTACCGTTTGGGGAGAACCCGAGGCCAAAGTGGTAATAGCGAATGTCACGTTCAGGTGTTTCGACGGTCGAAATAAGATTGTGGGTCCGAGTATCCCAGATTCGGATTTTGCGATCGATTGAGCCACATGCGAGAAGTGTCGAGTCCTGCGAAAATGTCACCGAAGTAACTCGATCGGGGTGACTGAATGAATGCAAGCACCGACCCGTCGTTGGATCCCACAGCTTGGCGGTGTGATCCTGGGACCCCGATGCTATAATCCGTCCATCTCCCGAGAAAGCGACGCTAAGCACACGACCGTAGTGACTAGCCGTGTCATAGTGTGGGCTTGGACCGTCTGTCTGCCAAATCTTCACAACACTGCTAGTATCTGATGCAATGCGAGTCCCATCCGACGAGATCGCAGTTCTATATCCCTGGTATTTGAACATCAACACATTGGGGTCATTGGCCCGGGCGGGATCAGTCTTGCTGCGATGGTCTCGGCTTTGAAGTAACTCTAGCCTGAGTCGAACCTTTCGAAAGGAGCGGTCTAGCCAGTTTTTCGATTTTGGTCTCGGGGTGTTGGTAGTTTTGGTGAGATCATGGATTACAAATGTCGAAGTCTGGGTTGCATACATGAGCCTATCTTGACCCAAAAATCGAACCGACTCGACCCAATCATCCGTCGTAATTGTTTGGAAAACACCGCCGGTGCGGACATTGAAGATTTTCACTTCACGGAGTGATCCTGAAGCAACGAATGATGAATCTGGTGAGCATGCAACACAAATCACTGTATCTTCACATCCAGAAAATGTCTTGATACATCTCTTCTCAGTAATGTCCCACACCCTCACCGTCCTGTCCTGAGATCCCGATATGACTTCATTCCCAGTAGATGACCAGCAAACGCTCAAGACCCAATATGAATGACCCTCCAAAACGCATCGGCAATCTTGCTTGGATACGTTCCAAATCCGAACGGTATGGTCCTGTGAACAAGATGCAATCATGGTCCCGCATGGCGAGAATGCAACCGATCTGACGACATCGGTGTGTCCCTCTAAACCACTAACAAGGCCTCCAGTTTGTAAATCCCACATGTCGATTACACCATTGTCACGTCCAGTCGCAAGGAGTGTGCTGTCGGGGGAGAAGGCAAGAGCCCGATATTGGGCAGTCTCATCTGATGTGAGTCTAGCTTGACGGTGTCCTGTCAACATTTCAAAGACTTCCACACAGCCTGATTCGCCGACTGCAATGAAATCGTCCTGGTAGGAGAATGCTATATGATATATAGTATAGTGTGTCTGAATTGATCTCGTAGATGCGTCCCACAAGTCTTCAATTGCATTCAACATCTTCACTCCTGTAGATATTTGGTCCTCGTATAACACTCGGACGAGAGAGGATCGTGGAGACCAAGGCAATGCAGAATGGTATATATGACAGGCAGAGGCTTCAATGACATCGAAGAACCGTAGGATGAATCGTTCGCTATCTTCCATGATGTCCAGTAGATCTGTGTCTGGTGAATGAACCTGGCAACAAATGTTAGATTAAGAAGTAAACAACAAAGCGTCCACACTCACATGGACAAACCAGTCTTTCACATCTCGAAGGGAATAAACTGCACAACGCACGTCCCCTACAATGCTGAGCACCTCCAACCATGATAACAGGTGATGCTTGAAGAAATATTCCACCAGCTTGACAGTGTATCCAACGTCGTCGCCGTCAGTGGAAGCGAACCGAAGATGATTGGCCCACGATATGCATGCATACTCCAACCCGCTGCCAATATACTTCTCTCGATGTGCATCAAGATCATAGATATCCTCATTCACAGCGTAAGGGGGTAAGTCGCATATATTCTTCTTCAACGATTCATTCATTAATCTCAGACAGTATGTCCCAAGTTTCATGTGTAAGGCGGATGATTCGATGTAGAAGCGTCTGTCTGTGCATCGTCTTGGGTCAATAAGGAAATCTGCAAACGACTTGTGACAGATGCGTAGAGGCCATGTATCCGAATCCGGAATGATAAGAACAGAGTGGAGCCAACGGATGCTGCTCTTAACTCTTCCCTGTGGTATGTCCAGTATTTTCGCAAGGTCTGTACATGATAGGGGTCTGAACACCGACACGATGGACCCGACAACAAGTCGCAATAGGTGAAAGAATTTGGCATCAAGGATGTCGGCATCTGCAAAGCTCCGGAGGAACGCCTGGAGATATGTGTCATCGACCCCCGATCTCCCTTCACGAACCGTGGAGTATCCATCCATAATAATCGCCTTCAGCTGGTCTTGTGGATCTAGATGACGGTCCCCAACAAGTCTGGCAAAAATGGACGCCACAATGAAAAGCCCAGAACATCGGTTGACTAAGAAAGCGATATCGTCATCGGTAGGCCATGGATCTGTCAAATCCCAATGGCTCCTCTCTTTTGCTATTTCTGATAGACGGACCCGGAGATAAAGCGCAATATCTTGATCAACGGATGACCGATCGACATCATGGAGCACGAATACTTCTGTATGTGGTTGTAACACCGGGAGGCGGAATCCAGATCGAATCGGTGGTTCAGGCCTGCCAGTAATGAAGAACTTGACAGACGGTATTGCGTCAATGTGTCGCGCTAGGAGGGAAAGGATTGCGGAAGCTGGTTCGTTATCTTCACACTCATCCAGAGCATCTATGACGATAGTCGTAGATAACTTTGTGGACTTGAGTGGTCGCACTAGCAGATTCTCGAGCTGGACTGCTAACGACCCGTCAGTTGCATATGGGTACGAGCTCATAACATTGATGAGCGCCTCTTGGAATTGTGGGTATTGATATGCGAGGTCGACCGCAAGGGTCGGGAAGATTAAGTGAATGTCGCGCCTATCTGGATAATCGTGAGAGCAAAAGAAAGTAGCTCCGAGTCGTCCACCTGCAGCAGACCGTTCTGCAAATGTCTTAGCAATTGTTGATTTGCCGGTGCCAGCCATCCCATTCAACCAGTATACACGCTTGTCTGTGAAATCGACCTCCCACTTTTCAATACATGCCAACTCTGCTTTTCGTGTCTCTGCTAGGCATGTCCGATGGTGTTCAGAGAGATATCCGGCATTTTTAGCTCGTCGTAGCTTGTTCAGTAAGGAAATGTCTACTTCATGTGAGATCAGATGCAGAGAAAACTAATGGTCATGGACGTACCATTTCCCTATAAAGTACCATTCAGCGATCGTTCACCCGCTTCAATAATTACAAACATACCTTCGCCTCGATCGTTGTGATATTATACTGATCTCTCCCAACGGCATTAAAGGTCCCATGACTAGCGTCAACATGAGAGGCTCCTTTGAAGAATTCAGAATGAAGATTCTGTTGAGAAAGTGCGGGCGGTGTATCTTGGCTTAGTGGCCGAGATGATGACGAAGCTGTGGTCCGTTCAATTAGAATGTCGCATAGACTGTCTGGGAATTCCGCTCACCCTCAAGTGCTGTAGTCCTACTCGGGCTTGCCTGAATCCGATGTAGCGCGGAGGAGACATGGGTTGGAATCCGGTCAGATTGTAATTCTAAGGACGAGGTTTCTGCAGTCAAGTGTAATGGATCCATTTGAAATGGATAGCGACGGGGGAGAATGAGGGATCAGAACCACGAGATAAGACCACATTGGCTTGCTGGCACGCACCCCTATGTATACTGAGTCTAGCGCCGTCTCCTTGAACAGGAAGTGAAGTCGCACGAACAAGTTGTTACTCGTATGGGCCCCCCGGGGCAGGATCAAGCGACGACATACCATCAGTCAAAAAGCAAAAATCCACTAGCGCCGTCTCCTTCAAGTTGAAGAAGAAGTGAAGTCGCACGAACAAATTGTAATTTGTATGGGCGGCCTGGGGTAGGAACAAGCGACGAGGTCACGTAGTACCCGAAGACAACAGCCATGATAAACAATAATTAATAAAGTGGCAGCTGGGGATTCAAGTTGAAATGCTGAATGGTAGCGTCGCCTAACTAGAAGATGGCGACGTGCCCCCATACTTGCGGTTATACTTACCGCACTCTACTGCCATTATGTCAAAAGCAAAAATCAAAACAACAAAATAAAAGTGTGGACAGTGCAAGCAGCACGAAACATCACTTGAATTCTAATCTTACTGACACAAAAGAGTAACATCTGACACCGCCAGCTATTACAAGGTTCTGCATAACGCCTTCCTCCCGCTCACCTGGACATCACATAGCATCAACTCCATCGGAACCGCAAGAAATGACACAAAAAGTATTCCACTCAAGTCAGAGAGGCCAACAGAGCCGATCCCGAACTCTCCCTCCTGCTCCGCCACCTCCGCGTCCGTCAACCGAGGATCGACCAGTCCCTGATTAACTCTATAAAACAAGTTCACACCACCACCAAAACGAAAATTAGACAACGTGTAACCAAAATAGTTTTGAGATATTATAGACCGCGTTATGTTGGTTACTTGACAAGCCCACCGCAGAAACATTCCTGTCAGCAAGAACAGGAACGAGAAACTTGCACATTCTGCATCTGCACCGAACATGTCACGACCACTTTCATACATAAGCATCAGTAAGATTACCATCTGTATAATAGCGGGGGCCGAAAGAAGGCGTGCACGAAGAGCAGGGAGTCGCAACACCGAGGGCTGGTATACAAGCTTTGGTAGAAATAAAGGTAAGTCAAGTCATCAGAAGTCTGTGTAGATGCCCTCGGTTACTGCCGTAGAGGATAGCCTGTCATTCTTGTTGTTCTTCGACGGTTTAACCTCGCCTTCATCCGGCAAATCAAAGTCCGGAAACACATATCCACCGTTGTCCTAGTAGAAATGCGCTACGGTCGGTTGATCTACAGGCATACCCCTCTGCGAGACGATCAAAAGAACTCGATGAGACCTAAATGCAATCCAACACAAAAGAAGTTTTTTACCTCTTCTTTCTCCCAATCATTTTCTCCCACTTCTCCTTGGCGTCTTCCTTATCATGAACATCGGCGTGGTTCATCCTACCGATCTCCTTCGGTATGAACCGTCTTCCTTGTGACCCCGAGGTCCCGACTTCGCTGCAGCCTTTTTGGACTTGAGCACTTTTATTTTTTGCTTGGACAAATGAGAGTCGACAGATAGATCTGACGTCGAAGGAAGATCATGATTCACTCTCTTGAGAGCAACAAATTCGTCGTCATCTGGCTCTTCTTATCAACGTCGTTAGAAGCAGATAGATTCAGGTGGTCGACGAGCTTCGTGTAATGAGATGACAGGAAGTTCTAGTTTTTGCGTGAAAACATCTGATCGTCTTTGGTTTGCACTTGAGATTTCTGGATGTTTCGTGCAGGTGAGATCACGACGTTAAAAAAGCATATTGTTGCAAGACGTACATTTTTAGACTCTCCTTGACCTTCCTCACTACTGTCATGTCCTTTATAAACATCATCTTCGCTTCCGGCGTCTGAACTTGATTGATCATCGTGTTCCTTATCTGCAGCACGCCCTGATGAGCATTCTTCTCTTCTATCTCTTATTCAAGAATTTGATTTTCGGAGTTCCTAGCAGCCCTAACGAAGCGGAGAATTCATTCACGGATTTGTTCTTTTGCAAATGGACCGAACGAAGGTAAGAAAAAAACGGCTACTCTACCAGATATGAGCAAGCTATAAAATACGCAAAACTGCATACACGTACGCTCATCTTGCATTGGAGGCGCGTTGATAATGCTCCAAAGAACATCCAATTTCTCGTCTACCTCTACAATAGGATAGTGCTGTTCAACGAATTTCGGGGTGACGATTGCCTCTCCAGCAGAAACGTAGAAAGGATCTTTGAGCTGAGACGAGCCAGGACAGAAACGGACATAGCAGAGAATAGGAGGGTCTGTCGAGATTTGGGAAGATGTAGGCAGGAGAGGGTGAGAGTACGGCTGAAGGTGATGTCTAGAATACGGTTAGCCTCATGAAGAACTGCGATTGCTTTCCAGGTTTCGATCAACTGTGTTGCAAGGTCTTGGCTTTTCAGGTATGCGGGGGTTGAGACGGACACGGTGAGCCATGTTCAAAGAAAAAGTAGAGAGATGAGGACTCCCGATCAGATCGATGCCACCGCCGATCGAACTTAGGCCCGGGAGTCGCCCTATGCCGGGATGCCGATGGGAGATTGTCTTTCCATCTTGGGTCAGTCGGCCGTCGCACAAAATGACGCAATGTTTTGTCACAGTTGATGGGGAGTCGTCGACACGAATTTATAGGTGTGCCTACGGGAGACTGGATCGAACTAAACTCGGGTTCAACCTTTCAAGTTGCTGCTAGACTGGTTTTACGGCCAATACGCTGATGGACTGATCTCATCCTACTCATTGACAAGTCCATGTGTCCAGGATATAGTATAGACATAGCACGCCCGCAACAACATGCCTCCCTATCGAACAAGAGGCAATCTGGCAGAAGCGAAGACATCATTCAGACGGTAATTCGCGACTTGTGATCTAGTACAGTATGCTTCTCCTTGAGGCCAACGTCTTGCAGCCACAACTCTCAAAAAATTCGAAGGCTTGCGAACTATTCCCAGATCACATTATTATCTGGATATTTGAACCTTTTATAGATCCCTGCCTTCGATCATGGTCTCGGTCGTGTGTCTGCTTTTTCTATATTTGGGGTTTAATTGGGAACCAAATCGAGGACCGTGTCTGAGATCGGATGGCCGATTAGACTTTATGACACTACTGGTAGCCGAGATGTAAACCTTTCTGTTGTAGGATTGAAGCCATCTGCATTACGCTGCTCCTCCAATGTCACTTACTACCTTAGTAGTTTCAGCGTGCTTGCACGTACCCTTCTAGCAGATTTATTTTTTGTCGCATGAGCTCAAAATATTAGTATGTGATCTCCCCGCCATAACGAACTAGTAACATCAAACTGCCAACGTAAAATTCCACTCAAGAGAACTATGCAGTATATGCTGTGCAGAAGAATTTGACGACTCGTTCCCAAGAATATTTCACACATTTGAGTAACATGTTCTCAATTATCTAATAAGATGCTCACCATCTGGTCCAAGCCCAATACCAAACTTCTCGACATGCTTCCTGCTGATCTACAGCCCGACGAAGACAATCGGCGCTTTGCTGACTTTGACCACCTTCACCTGTCCATTTCCTTCCAGAGCCAATTCTGATTCGGTGGAGGATTCCAGTGAAAATAAGGGAGAGACACTCTTTGAGGATGAAGACGATTGCTTTCTTCTCCTTTCTCTTCTTTTGTGACTTGAAGAATGGTCATCTGACCGGTGCCTTCCGTTCTTTCTGCATTCGCATTCCCCACCGTGTTCCAAAATTGTCCTCGCCTTGGTTTTGATCTGAATCGGCCATAATAATAATAGCAGAATCTCTGTGCGAGAACCTTATACCAGTCAGGTGTCGGTCGAGTGAATATGGGAAGGGAGAGGTATTAACGTTTCTGTCTCTGTATATAATCAAGACGATTAACAGCATCTCGATATATTCCAGCAAACACCTGCGTTTCTGTGATTCGAATTTGGCCAAGAAGTTGTGGTATTGATTTGGTGGCGAATTTTCTGTCAACCTTTCAGATGGCTCTAGAGCATGAAAACGGTAAACCTTGTACGTCTGGTGCTAGAACTGCGTGAGCTTATTGTAATAACTAGGCGAAGAGGAATAGAACGACTCGCTTTAAACAGATTTGGTGCCTTCCGCGAGCAAGCTCTTGCGTGAACCTTTAAAGACAACGACATGGCAATTGTTTGTAGCGCTTTGTGTAGGTTTCTGCTTGTTAGAATTAGAGAATAATGGGTAGCGTGTAGTAAAGCGGAATAAGGAAGTACCATCGCTGTCTGCAACAGTAAGATTTTCTTCGTCACAATCTCCAGTCATTTGATCCATATTTAACTTTCTTCGAAATTCTAGCTAAACATGTCAGCACGGCGATTCTCAGGCTGAGCATCGGAAAAGATGACACTGCATACCTTCTTAAGGATTGGGGAGAATTGCTCGATACAGTTTTTTTTTTGAATTCGGGTGCGTCTCCACCAATGTACCTGCGCGAAGGTCAGTCCGACACTCCGAGTCAGCAAGCGGCTAACGCAAGCGTCTGAGAAAGTTGGATTATTTGCAGCCTATCCACAGCCAAAACAATGTCAAGTCATCGAGCTCCAAGTATACGTCGACGTCAATAGACGGTTCACTTTGCGAGTGTTAGCAGCATCCGAGATGACAGTTGATTCCTGGCAGTTCTAATTGCCAGTGGAGAAAGCCCAAGGCGACGGTCGTATTGGGAAAGTGAGGTCGAAATATAGTTTGGAAATTTGGATTGCGCAATGGGGTGTTTTGATACGTTCACATATTGAGTCGGGAGATGTTGACCACCACAAAATGAAAGATTCTGAAGGAAGATGAGCGACGACTCCGAGTCTGTGCCGGCAGCGAGATTCAATCTCTTCCGAAGTCACGTCGTTGCAGGATCCGAGTTAGTTATCAGCAGAGGTGCAGATGGTCGAGTTTGGTGAGTCTTGAACACGGTAGATAAATCGTTTCAAGTTAAAAACAAAGTGTCGACAAAGGAGTAGTACTCTATAGCATAAGAATTATACAGAGCTACTGCATAGAACGTATGAATGGGGGATGTAAGAAAACATTACTCAACAAGCAACGGAAGTCGAGTTTCTGCAATGTCTACAATCGGAACTCGTCCGCTAAGAGATCCTAAAACGACCATTTTTCCATAAGAATCACCTGTGTCTCTCATATCAGGTGGTACCCAAAGGACCCGTCTCTCCTGCTCGTCTACAATCCACTCTCTCCCCCTTCGGTAATGATGGAAACGCATGGGTATGGATTGCTGAACATCATGTAAGGGGACAAACCTCATTGGAAGCGACGAGTGATCATCCTTGTCGTCG
>QLOR01000970.1:0-13600 GCA_003313825.1 Sarcodon aspratus
CTCCTTGCAGCTCAGTGATCTCCTGGCAACCGTCGTGCTGAACGGTCTCAGTGTTTGGTTGGTAACTTCGATCTCTCTGCATTGTCGGATCTAACTTCAAGTTAGCACCCTAAGTTCCATGAACTTGTTCTCCTCCTCGCAGCTCGGTGATCAATACCCCTCGGTGGCGACCATCATGAGGACTCGGTGTTTGGTTGGCAATTACGATCTCTCAGTGGTCCCGTCAATTCCTTCTAATAATAGAACGATGGAGGTTTCTATCCTCCGTGACCGGTAAGCCGCATCTATCTGTCAGTCCCCGACTTTGATCTTTGAAACCAGTAAGATCTACGACGAATCCCAACGCATTATTCCGAACCCCTCGGATCATCGCATGTGCCAGTCCTTCGACTCAGTTAACCATCCATCGTGCTAACTTGCACTCAGTCGTATTTCTCTCAACACATACACTTCACTGTCGTCAACTGATAATGGCTTCTTGCAAAACGGTTAACAAATGGGTTCGTACACCACCTCAAGATCAGTTTCTTGAATCCTTCGTAGAGGAATATCTGAACAAGTACTGCGACACCGACGAGGACCACGTCGCATATGTCAAAAATACACTCCTGCCATTGTGGGACAAAAAATTCGGACGTCCCTCCGGGCTGCAAAATTTTTCAGAGGTATGTGATCTACCAACTTGCGGAGTAACAACTAATTCGGTCTTTCTTCAGCGTTTTCAAAAATATTACAGGAATAAGCACCGCACCCTCAAGAAGCGCAACATTGATGATGCTGATTCCAGTGCAGGTGCCGCACAAATGGTCAACAAGAAAAGGTCTCGAGCACCATCCGCCATCAATTTATTCGCTAAAGCCCACGAGGCCGAGATCTCGTCCGAATCCAAGTTGCATACTAGGAGCGGGAAGTCGGCACTTTTTCGATGGCAAGATATTCGCAACGAGAAGTGGTCCGCATTACCTGAGGAAGCAAAGGCAGTCTGGTTCCAGGAAGCAGAGGAAAGGAAAAGGGAAGAGGTGGAGCACCGTGCAGCAACGCCCACCGCGGATGACATTCTAGGGTATGCTTTTTGTTTCTCGTCTCGTGTCCAAACTCATGGTGTACTTGTAGAACCGTCAAGGCCCTCAAAAAGACGATACCAAAGATGTTGGCCAAATTAATTGTAGACTTGCCAGGGTGGAGTATTGACTTAAAGTTGGGCGGACCGTCACCAGATGGAGAGGAGATACTTTATCGACAGTAAGCAATTTAACCTTCTTGTCTGATTCCATGATGCTAACTTAGATAGGTATGGTAATTGTTTTCCGGGTGGGATAACATACAAGAATTGGTGCGATGTTGGTAGTCAGACGTCAAGTGAAAAAGTGGACGCCCATTTTATTTCTTACCTCAAACACCAAATGAGTATGTCGTCATCATCTATTCATTACTTGCCTGATTGATACAGCCAGCACGTGCGTCTGCACTACCTGGGGACGATGCAACTTATCCGGGTCTGCCTGCCCATGAGGATTCATGGAGTCTTCGTACGACCAAGACTCATTTACATCAATTCTTTGTGCGGACCTGGGGTATGTTTCTGCCTTATCGTCTAATGCTTTAGCCTAACCGGTCTGATATCTCATAGATCGTGTGAATGGGGAAGAGCCTATACCCTGGGATGACATTATCACCAAACCGACGCTCTACTTTGCACAAGACGCACTGCCACCTAGTTTCCAATTTCGAAGAGTCAAGGACTACAACCTGGTCGAAACCTATCAGCTATTCCACCATCTATATTCCGCACAGGAAGGCCAGACGCGGAATGGTGTCCGATTCTCTTGGTTCCCTCTCAGCACGGTCAAAGTGAGCAAGCAGCAAAAGATTGGTGAGTCATATTGCAGCCTCATCCAATGATGCGCTTCTTATGGCGGAGTCGATACTGACTACTTGATATCTAGCCGGTCACGGCGGTAACAAGATGCGGATGGGAAAAGTATCAATAAGGAAGAACGGTAATACCGCCAAGGCAAGCAGTACAGTAGGTGAGTTGAACGAGCTATTTCAACTGAGACGTGAGCTGAACGGTTGTTCAGCAGTAGGTCGTGGTGTCATCCAGTCCAATACTGTACCAAAAGCAACAAACGTCTCACAGTTGGACGACTCCTCTACTGATGAAGACTATAATCCTGGATCTGAAGAACACGCCGACTCCAACGCGGACGACTCTAGCGCGGACGAAGTTGAAGCCGAAGGCACACATCCCGACCGAGGTATGGGCCAGAAGGAGGGAGAAGATGAGGAGAATGGGGACGACGGGGAGAATGAGAAGCTGGTCGCAGTACCTGGCTCAGTCATAGATGGTACGCAGTTTTTTGGTTTATTTGGTTATATATTATTGAGACAAATGCGTAGTCTCGCCTCATATCGCACATCGACCAAATTGGGCGGCATCAATCATCACTCCTCAGTCTGACGAAGTGGAACAGGCACTGAAGAAATCTAAATGGTTACCGCCGATGGTACAACCTCTGCAGGCGGTGGTGTCAAGATGTATTATGTACAAACGCCTAGTATGGTTCTGCTTGGTGTTGGAGGATAAAATCCCGGTGCGTCTTTCAATACGTACAAAGTGGAGGCTGACAATTTATTATGTTCTACGATCGTACAGCTTGGCCAACTACCGACGCTTTCCCTGCCAGACAGCCCTTTATCGTGGATACAGATGGCAGAAGACACCCTCAGACAGAAGAAACGACTCCCGAACAACTTCAGTGGTGAGTGGCGCACCTGGTGGGCAGCCCTTCAACCCACCTTTCGTGTCACCAAGGCAGTGCAAGATGCCAACGATCTTCGTCATCCGCCCATGTCATTGAACGTCGATTGGAGCTCCCTGATGTTCGGTGGTGCCCAGGGAATCATTCAAGTCGTTTATGGGCTTGGACTGTGCGAGGACAAGTACTCAAACTCGACAGGAATGATAGAGCGTGAGTGGATCCAATGGGTGTATGACGTTGCATGGGTATTGGAACGGGTGCTCTCCAGGCACGTACAACCGCATTTCAGTGCAGCTAACATTTACGATTATCCTTTCGTGATACAGTGTTTCTTCTTCACGCACAATCACGACGCGTAGCCCACTGTCCACCCCAACTAAAGCACCTAGCCTGCCTCCCATGACAAATCATGCTGCTGGTCCCAGTAATGACGACACCGTGTCTGCGGGAGCGCCTTCCACGACCACTCGCAAGCGAAAAAGGAAACCCCTGGTGGCTGATGGTATTGTTGGCTTACGACATCCGTGAGTTACACTGTTATCTATGAGCCTTGACGATGGGAAGTGACGATATTCTAGGAGTCGATTAAGGGATGATGGAAGGGATATGAGTAAGCGGATTGAAGAGGTGGCACGCAGGTGAGTTATGATGAACCATAACCTCGGTGAGCCACTGCTAAATCATATGAATAGGAGGAAGCCAGTGCTGCTATCTAGGGAGGCACAGTTGCAAGCTGAGGAAAGTGAGACAAGGCAAGGTCAATTCAAACGACGCCGGTGATACTCGTGCCGATCCGTGTCATTTTTTTTCATGTACATGTTTTGATTATCCTGCAATCAATATTATAGAGGACTCAGATGTGACGCGCTCAATGGTAGTTACAAATGTGGCGTGCTCAATGGTAGCTACAGAGGTGGCACACTCATTTGAGGCTACAAATGTGGCGTGCTCAATGGAGGCTACAGATGTGGCGCGCTCAATGGTAGCTACAGATGTGACGCGCTCAATGGTAGTTACAATTGTAAGCAAGCTCAATGCAAATAGCTTGAGGTGCGTGATAACATAGTGTTTTGTTATCCTGGCGCTATCTCACAGGTAAGCTAGTGCTCAGCGCGGTTCCTGTTACATAGATTTGTTGTTATCTCACAGATACGCTAGTGCTTGACATGATTACTGTCATGTAGATTTGATGTACGCTAGTGATTAGTTAGTGTGTCGGCATGTCTCAGTGTGTGTTTACTTGATTTCTAGTCTCACAGGCATGTTGACTAGGTCCTAGGGCTCAGTGAATTACCCATACCCCATGTTTGGATACATAACCATGTGAGCAGGCTCAGGCTCACTGATAAACTTGCTCAAGTCTCACTTTTATTTTATTTTAACTTATCACAAATATGTTGAGACTTTTTATGTAAGCCCCTGAAATTTCTTTCTCTTTTCCTTGTTCCACCACCTTCCCATCTTGACGCCCCGGTACGTAGATGGGCCTTATGCCTGTCTACAAACTGTTTTTTAAAATTTGTTATGTACTAGTTAGTTTTTACTTATATTAACGGATACTGGTGTTATTGTTAATATTAAGTTTGACTAATTGACATCATACGAGGGAATGCAAGCCGCGCCAAAGGGATCGTTGATACAGCAGGGCCGTATACGGTTCGTTCTGATGCAGTTGTGTTCCTGGACATTTCATCTGTGGGAAAGACAGTGTTGGTGAGTACTTGAGTAATCATACAATATTCTAGATTCTTACTGAGTAAATGACGACAGTGATTCGCACAAGTCTCTTGGCAATCTCAGTGACAACAATGAGGCTAGACCCTCTAAGGTGCCAGCAGCTTCTGCCAATAAGACGAAGAAAACAGCATCAGACTTGCACAAAGGTTTGTCCATTACATTGTTGGGCGAGGCGATGCATTGATATTTTCCTAGCTTTCACAATTGGAATATTCCCTCAAATGGTGGGCTGATTCGTATATTGGCAACATCGAAACGAATGCCCAGACCATGTGGACCTACGATTCTCAATCCAAACGCATGCTGCCTTGAGAAGTCAAGTATGTTCCTGGCTTTTGAAGATAGTCGATGGATTCTGGTCAATGCTGCTGATAACAAAGTGCGTTTCTGTATACTATATTATTGACGAAAGATCTACTGACACACTCATAAGATCAGTGATCCTTTCTTGCACAGCAAAGATCCATCATTATGGTCAGCATCCTCTCTCCGCCTAGCTCAATTTGCTGCTGACGTGTATTTCTAGAGCAGATTACTTCCACATCTGGCCCGAACGGTGCCATCGATTGGCTGAATTGCGGTGTCAATGATAAAGGCTGGAACCCACCTTTCGTGACTGTTAAAGATCTCATCAGCGTTGACTTGACGGAAGCTCTCAAGCACCTGACAGCCCTTTCCACGCTTGTGCCGATTTCCTCTGGGCCTTCAACCAATATGGCAATCAATTCGGAGGTGTGTCTCCCCCTTAGCAGCTAGCTCTCTTATTCCCTTACTCAAATGATTTTTAGTTCCCCCTATTTTATTGGCTTCGATCGCCATGCAGGAGAGTAGTTGTAATCCACAGACCGTTGGTGGAGCTGGCGAACAAAGCCTTATGCAAATCACCCCGGACAAGTGTAACAATGCTCCAGGCGGTAATTGCAAAGACGTCGTAAGTTGTCATTCTTCTTTGCTATTTCCGAGAGGCTAAATGAGAACCCGGGCATTCTGTTTGAGGTGCTGGTTCGTCTGAGGTTAAGTGTGAGTGAAAGCAAATTGCTCTGTTGGGTGTCTATTGAATCGAATATCTAGACTATAACATAATTGGCGGAACACAAAGCCAACTATCTGGGACTACAGTGCTACCAGAATCGAAATTTCTCCCGAGAAGGTTGCTTTGTTTGGTTTTGCATGTTGCTATGTTGACGCTAATGGCCAAACACAGAAATACAAAAATTGGGGCCAACCGCAAAAGGTACCTTATACATACAGCTTTCGACATTTCCGGATCATTACCTCGTCCTGGTGATCACTGATGATGACTTTCGCTATGCGCTCATTTCTGCCCAAGTGTTGCCGGATTCCATGTATGCCAATATGATTATGGGTGATATTGCTTGGTTGGATGTGAGGCGGATCAGAGGAGATGGCGATCTTCTAATTAGTGAACGGCTTGAAGATGAATTTGACGTTTTCACTGGATCCAAGCGAAAGAGACCAATTGGCGATGATCCTGGAAGGGAAACGATGAAGTTAAATGAGAGGTAAGTTATCAAGTTCCTCTTTGGATCGGTCTTTTGATTGCGCTTTCTAGTTTCAAGTTGGAGACGCGGCTGATCCGAGAATTATATGCATATTGTTGGTGAGTTGTATACCAGGAGTGTTGGATGTATCGTTTTTTTACGTATATCCTAGTGCGTGAGTTGCATACACGAAGGTGGAACAACAACTGAAGCTTCATGGCATTCCATTCACACACGTTAACCCTGGTGTGACAGGCTTTCCATCTCACGTTCAGTCATCTCTTGCAAGGTCGATACTTGCCCTATGTGTCCAGTCGTCCGATATCCTCTCTGGAGCCCCCGCAGCAGAGGCTCCAATGCTGAACATATGCGTCATCCCGCTCAATTGGTGGTCGGAAAACATTTTTCTCTTATTCGTCGTTCATACATCAAGAACTACAATGTTATGACTGGATCTAAATACTTTGTGGATACCCTTGCATCAAATAATGGCAATGTGCTTATAACGGTTGGACAATACAATGGCTGGGCTCCTGGTATGACTTATGTGAGCACTTGACGGTTTCATCTTTTTGTTTGGACTTTTATCTCATGGATGGTCTTCAGGCTGACACTACTGCCATGCACTGGTCCTGCTGTAGATGCCAGAACAACCTTGATTAGTAAGTGCTTAACGTTTTGTTCTGCCTATATAGTTAACGATCCAACCTCAATAGCCTTCACCAAATCTTCAACGGATAGATCCAGAATTACGTTGTTGGCATCTACTTCAACCTTAACGTGTGTGGTTAAGCACAATGTCTAGCTTATGACCACGCTGACCTGGACAAGAAGACACGTTATACGAAAACGCTTATACGTCTGCAAATGAGTTACCGAGCGCATAACGCTCGAGGTTCGAAAGCTGCCTGGAGTACGAAACTGCAGTGCTATCAGGCCTTTTCCTCTTCGTGCCTTTCCCCTTTTGTCCCCTGGTAATGCCAGACTGTTGTTCCGGGTCGATCGGTTTGTCCCCATCTGCATCGTCCAACACCATCGCTTCTTCCTCATCCAAGAGAGAAGCATTGGTGGTTTTAGACTAAAATCCTTTAAATTGGTCTGATCTTGTGTTCAATTACATGGCTTCTCCATTTGCGTTTTGGATCACTCGTTGCTCTAGCCCGGATGATACTCCACTTTCTGACACTCGTGTCTCCTCTCTACCCCCGACTCCTGTGCCACCTGTAATTCCTGGTGTAAATAGTAGTGCTTTGGACGGATTCCCCCTCGTTTTTAAAAATCAGTATTTACAGGTCAGTTGAACGTCCAGTCGAGAGTTAGATAATTGATTAATTTCAAACAGTTGATGTCATCTCTTCCTTACGACACGTCGAAAACATTCCAAGGAGAAGATATAAATACTGGAACTTATCTTCTTTCCTCATTGAACTAGGACGATGACAAGAAGAAGCTTACGGGAGGTCGTAACGGTTACTATGGCCCCTGTTGGAGACAGTGCTAACTCGGTGTATATATAATGGTACATGGCACCTATCTTGCATTTGTATTCCCTCATTCTCACTGTTGCCATCTCTTTCGAATGGATCCACTCAGCAGAATCAACAATCCGCACTCTGAAAGTCGATCTGGCCAAAATCCAACCACGTTAAGCAAGACCCAATTTGCAAACATTTAGGATAAGTTGATTGATCTAGTGACCAGTACGTCATATGAAAGTGGCCGAGAGAAATCAGATAGGGCAGGCAGTGCACTTTGGGAGCGAAGGCCGTCAACTTTGCAGTCAAACTATTCTGTTGGCGACGGGAAGGATAGCCGGGTGCGCGCTTTCATGTCTTTATCCGTTTGAGTTACTGATTCCCTGGATATAGGTTGCAAGTCCATCTCCTGCCCCAACTTGATCTAACTCGCCCTCGGCAGCCGTGGCATTAGCAACACCAGTGGCCGATCAGTCACAACCTAACTCCTTGGCTTCGAAAGCTAACGCTCTGCTGGATTCCGTCATAGACTCAATCAATTGCCAAAGACACCACCCATATCGATACCAGGGAATAAAACCGATGCAACGCCTACCAGTTCATCAAGGGCACGTACGACATTGGAGGTTTCTAGTCCCACGAGACAAAAGAGGAATTTAGCAGATGCCCTGTTCGGTCCTGAGGATGAAAGCGCAATACCACAGCCGCCATTACAGTTGCCCACTATCACTCCTTTGAGCGTGTCTCGTTCTTTGACTGGTGACCATTCGCATCATGAGAATATGTCCAGTCCTCACCTACCTTGTTCTCCAGGCACTTCCTTCTTGGCCGGTGTCCATATAGCTCGGGCTCGGCAAGCTCCAAAACTTATTCTGTCTGATGTGCGTGAGTCTTCTGAAAAACTATCGTCAAACATGTGTTGATAAGCATATGAAGGCTATGACAAGTTGACAAATGAAAAGCCAAAAGACGAGTATTATAAGGAAGCAACTACATGCATCAATGCCAGTGGACGAGCTTTAGGCATAAGTGAAAGTGACGGAGGAGCTTTGACCTACTTGACCAGAGGTAAGCTATATAGGTGGGTTCGAACTGTTGTGTGATCTAACGTAACATGTTCGATAGGCATTCATTACCTTGCAATAAGGAATATGGATGAGGCTCTTTGCATGTTTGATTTGGTATTGGCACTAAAACCTACGAATCTCGTTGCACTATTAGGAAAAGTCCGTCCTTCATTCTTGTTCTCTCTGTGACAGATAACTTAGCAATGTGTATCAAGGCCAGGATATTTTATGCTCATCAGCAGTTTTCCCAAGCGTTGAAATTGTTTCAAGAGGTTTTGCGGCTAAATCCAAATTGCCTACCTGATCCACGAATAGGGATCAGTTTGTGTCTCTGGGCTATGGATCACAAGGTGAGGGCGAAAGTTGCATGGCAACGCAGGCTGCAGCTTGGAAGTTGTATGTTACTCTTCTTATTTTGGCAAATATTCAACATTCAATCTGAAGCTACTCAGAACCCTCATGAATGGTCTGCCCAGCTTCTCCTGGGGCTGGAAGTGATTAACACAAGTAAAAATGAAAATATGGAAGAGAGCGAACAAAGAGAGTCATTCCTCACTGGCACAAAGTTGATCGAAACTTCCTTCAAAGCAAATCAGAAGAGCTCGGCTGCTGCCAATGCGCTTTGTGAACTTATTCTTCGAAAAGTGAACGATACCCGTGTAAGCACTTTGCATAGTATACCTTGCGGTGTAGTTTTCCTCACTATAGTAGGCGTTAAAACTAGTGTATGTCACGGGTGTACCCCCGGGTGTCACACCAATGACCCACACCCTTTTCGAAAGGGTGTAGGGGTGTGTACGGGTACGGGTGTGGGTCCGCAAGGGTTCCTGCGGGTCAATAACCCGTCGCGGGTTATGTACTGTAGGCTGTAGCACGCAACAAAACACAATGTATTTAAAACAGAACTAAAATAAATCTCAAAGTGGCCTCGGTACTATCTAGTTTTACCAGCTGGAGCCTTAACCTTAATGACGTTGATATGTCTACCCTAGTGGCAACCGAGGAGATGGCTATACGTCTCTAGCTGATACACTAGGAGCAACGTCGGTGCAAGAGCGTCTCCAGAAGTCCACACAACAACCACTAAGGTCTATAAGACTGACTAGAGGTAGCGCGAGGTCTCGATGGATGAGCTAGCAGAGCTAGCAAAAGCTAGTGATGTCGAGAGATATAGAGAGATATAGAGCAAAAGCTAGAGATATAGAGACGAAGGTCGAGGGATAGAGATACGATAGATGACGATAGATGATAATAGACGACGATAGCGCATGATAAACGTATATCGTAGAGACTCAAGGACGCAAATAAAATTAAAAGACGAGGGGGTGAGCTGGATTGCTGTTTTTCTGATCTAAGTACATCTTTATATACCTAAAAACTCGCACCAAAAATAAAGAAAGAATATCACAAGCCTAGCTAGGAACTGAGAGAAGATAAGGGTTGTTACAAAATGAGAGTATTCCGAGTGGATCAACTGGAAATGGAATGCGCCGAAATGGGTAACTAGGAAGGATTGCCAAAATAGGAAGGTGAAACGATCGTGGGAAAACATGTGTTTGTGACGAGACTAATAAAATATTTGTAAAGTGAGTCATGTGGATAAAGAAGGGGAGATAAGGGAGAACAAAGAATAGAGAGGGTCGGAAGGTCGGTGCAAGGTGTGAGATAAGGACTTGTAGAGCAGAGAGCAGTGCGAGAGCTCTAGAGATAGTGTGAGATGTCTAGAGATTTCTCGAGCACTAGAGCTAGAAGGCTAGGACATAGAGAGGGATAGAGAAGAATAGAGAGGACATAGAGGACGTCGAGAGATATCGAGGGAATAATAGAGGGAGTAGTAGTGGTGCTCGATGTATTTCCGAGGCTAGAGGTAATGAAGGGCGTATCAGCGGCCCGCTCAATGAAGTCACCGTGACGACTTGTGACTTGTAGCCATGCGAGTCACTGCCAACTTTGGCCTGGTCCGAGTCCGCCAAGGCACACACGGTCACGAGTATCATTCAAGTTCTGTTTCCAGGCAGGTCTGTGCACCCTATGCTTACAATTGGGAGTCCGTCTTGTACTCCGGATAACGTGAAGCTCCGACACACCCTTGCTGTCTTTGTGAGTCACTAGCAGTTTGACCCAGTTTTAGCACATTGATCGCAGGCTTTCTCTTAGTTTTCGACTCGACGTATTGATCAGGTTGCACTTGATCAATAGGACCGTCTTCAATAAATCGTTGGACCATCCGTTGATACACCCTTCATTACCTCTAGCCTCGGAAATACATTGAGCACCACTACTACTCCCTCTATTATTCCCTCGATATCTCTCGACGTCCTCTATGTCCTCTCTATTCTTCTCTATCCCTCTCTATGTCCTAGCCTTCTAGCTCTAGTGCTCGAGAAATCTCTAGACATCTCACACTATCTCTAGAGCTCTCGCACTGCTCTCTGCTCTACAAGTCCTTATCTCACACCTTGCACCGACCTTCCGACCCTCTCTATTCTTTGTTCTCCCTTATCTCCCCTTCTTTATCCACATGACTTACTTTACAAATATTTTATTAGTCTCGTCACAAACACATGTTTTCCCACGATCGTTTCACCTTCCTATTTTGGCAATCCTTCCTAGTTACCCATTTCGGCGCATTCCATTTCCAGTTGATCCACTCGGAATACTCTCATTTTGTAACAACCCTTATCTTCTCTCAGTTCCTAGCTAGGCTTGTGATATTCTTTCTTTATTTTTAGTGCGAGTTTTTAGGTAGGCACAGCCTTCTACGTTCGTGGTCAATTTCTTCAGGCCATATCCACTCACTTCTTGGTTGTAGGCATGCCATTCCACAGCCGCAACCAGTCGCTGGTAAGGTTTCTCAACAGAGCCTGAGATTAATGAGAGACGAACCTCAAGCGAGCCATCTGCAACACAGCTCGGTATCCTCACCAACCGTTCCATCCTTCTTCCATCCAAACCACAGCATCTTGTTGAGCTTCTCGATAACTTCAGCGTGGCGCTCCGAGTCTGCAAACCAAACTCTCGTGAAACATAACTGACACGAGATATCCTGGTGGGACAACAGCCTGTATAAGGCAAGGTGGGAGTCGTCATCGGAATCTGTGCAGGAGAGGGTGGCTAGAGATAGGACTTGCCGGTGTGGCACAACAGATGTAGCTACCTCCAAAAATTTTAGTTTTGCAGATAATTAATAAACAAGAACATACCTTGCGTCAGTATTGTCAGGGCTGCATATACAAGAGGCCGCACTTTACTTGAGGTGATGGTTTCGTCAAGGCTGTAAGATGCTGAGTGGGGTGACGTGGCAGGGCTGGCTAACTGTCACACAAGCCATACCAGTAGGTGCGGAGTCGACAAAAAACTTGTATAATACACGATGAAGCTAGTAGTAATGATACAGATAGTACAAATGCGAGCAGTAACTAGTCCGAGTCAGAAATAACAATAACACTCCGGTGTCTAGGTTCTACAGTCCAATCTCTAGATCCCGGGTTGTCGTTATCTGAGTCGTCCGAAATATTGATTATATCCGCCAAGGACGACAGTCCAGGCCTGGCAATAACGATGTCTGAGTCACTAGTTCCGTCCAAACTGTCCAAGTCAGTGGTGATCAAGGCTGAGGGCCCTGCAAGTTCCGAAGCGTCCAAGTCGTCACCGGTCAGGTCAATGACAGACACTTGCTTCACAGAGTTCGGAGATGTGCTTGCGGGTGGCGTGGTGAGGTGAGATGCTATGCCCTATGTCGCATACACCATGTTGAAAACTTGAATACGAAGAAAAACGAATTCAACTTGAACTCACAACCTTCTGAGATCCCTCAGCCTGAGGCGCGAGGAACTGCGTGACCAGGTTTGGAAACCCCCTTTGAAGCATGATGCTTGGGATGCTGGTGAGAAGCTCGTTTGAAGGTGTAGACTCGGAGGACACAATTGCAGAGTGGCCATGCGTATCACTTGAAGTGGCCTGGGGTTCAGTCTCAAGGAGCGGCCCAATCGATGGCGGAAGTAGGGTGGCGTTACAGTTCAATGCGTGCAACACTGCTGCATTGATGTCGTAGCCTAACAGGCGAACTTTGAATGCGGAATTCTTCTCGCTCTGGATAGAAATGGGGATTTTTCGAAGGTCGGGAAACCCGAGTAGAGACAACCATGCTTGATAAAATGTCAGTTGAACGCGGCAGGTATGATGCTATAGTCTATTGTTGAGAACTCACCAGGATTCGAAGCCTCATCACAACTACCATCACGAAACAGAGCTTCATGCACAACAAGTTGCATACCCAAGCCCGGCCACACAACATCCCTGAACACATCTTGAAGTTTCCTAGGGCCCTCACGTCCGAATGAGAAAAGGCGGTGACAGATGCAAGCTAACCGCTTGACATCTGCTTGTCTTGGGCGCAACTGTAAGGTGGCCAGCTTTGGCTCGTCGCTGACAAGAGGGTTAGTGTACAAATCGATAACTTGGGGAGAAGGGAAGTCTGCTGCGATGCGACCTGCTAATCTGGGACACTTCCTTCCTATAAACCTGTGTGAGTCCGTGGAGAGCTCTTCGCATACTGACTCCACCCATGTGGAGAACAGCGCCCCGAAACGTACATCGTCAGAGCTGTGACTGAGAATGTCATTGATGAGTGCATCACCGAACCCACACCGCGCAAGTGCATGTGCCGTTTGTATCCCACAGCTCTTGATGCCCTAGGAATGGAGGATCGGTAGTAAAAGTAGTGCTACTGATGCGTTGAGAAGAAATGAAGCTGGCTCACCGGAGAGTAGTCCCCCCCACTTAAAAGCGCAATGAGGATCAATCCACCTCTTGTAAGGTGGATCTCCCTGGCGATTTCCTCCGAGCGATAGACACGTATGTCATCGCCATCGTTTTTCACATTCGGCCTGGTTGGATTGAGGCTTCGTCACATCACAAGATCAGGAGGAATACCAACGTTGTAATGACGGTTTCGGCACCAAACACGAGTGCATCGCCATCGTCCATGAGGACAGCATCTATAATGCCAAGTTTATTCAGCTGTGCAAGCTCAGCCTCGGCTTCGCCAGGGGCCT